>JAMZDL010000079.1:0-141157 GCA_027579765.1 Candolleomyces efflorescens
TCGAATGAGATATATCGACCACCAAGGCGCCGTTCACGCTCTGTGTGGGCTCGTCTGAAAGCTTTGAATTAATGCTTGCAGACGGTTCCACTCACGCCTTGATTGGTGGAGATCTCCTCCGTTTATAGCCACTAGGTGGGCGCTCGTTGGCGGTTTTCAGGCCTCGAGCATTCCACGAGTTCGGCGCGTATTGAGACGTGAGTGAGGTCGTCAGAAAGCTTGAATTTAATCCTTTTTTTTAATCTCACTTGCGCCGTGATCGAAGGGAAAGTCACCATGGTGGTCTCGAGCCTCGGGTCAGATTCCTCGGGGCCCAACTCTTTGTTCTCGCACTCTGTGGTCTCTGTGGAAATGGTTTAATAAATGCTTTTGAATAGTACCACCCATGGCATGACTGGTGGAGACGTCAGGCTTTACTCTCTACTAGGTGAGCGCTCCAAGGTGGCGACTGGGGTGGTGGGTCTGAACTCTGAATATACTTGCATACCAGGCTCGGCTTGCATTACCAAGGGCTCATAGCTATTCTTAACCCAGTTTGATTTGTCTACATTGTACTCTATACCCTACATTGAATGTTGCACCAGCATGCCATCAAATTATTTCCGACGAAAGCTGTCGGAAATAATTTGATGGCATGCTTATGTACTTCGACGCGCTAGCCATCAAATTATTTCCGACGAAAGCTGTCGGAAATAATTTGATGGCTAGCTTACATACTTTGATCAGCGACTCTAAGGCGAGCGCGATCAAATTATTTCTGACAGAACCTGTCGGAAATAATTTGATGGCATGGTCCACCAGCCCAAATCCATCGCACCTGCCACATTCGGGCACAGCGATCAAATTATTTCCGACGAAACCTGTCGGAAATAATTTGATGGCTTCATCAACCACCCCAAAACGGTCGCGCCTGCCTCAACCGAGCCCATCCATCAAATTATTTCCGACGAAACCCGTCGGAAATAATTATTTCTGAACCAAACCTGCCGGAAATAAGAAAAAATTCAGGGCCCTACTCCAGGCATAAGATAGTTAGGTCGAATTGAAGCCGAAGAAGGCCTCGAAAAAGACCAAGGAGAAAGTAACCAGCGGGTCCGATGTTCAAAGGGCTCCCAGAACGTCAGTTGCGCGTAGATCCAAATCGAAGCCGGTACCTGTCCTTTCGGAGGATAACGATCGACCCTTGGATAACGACACGGACTCTCAGGTTCAGGACACGTCGTTTGTTACGACTTCAGACGGCGATGCGATGGACACAACGGACACCGACGCCGCCAACGCTTCCACCGACTACGACGACATGGGGCTCTCCGTCCATCAAGTGGCCTTTGCTAGTGAGCATTTTTTAGTCGATTCACTCATACGGTGACTCAAGTCATGGGTTGCGATAGGGCAAATGAAGAAATCAGCCTTCCCCTCCCTTGTTCAGTATGGATCGTCGGGTGAGTCTTCCTATTTCTCATAAAATCATAACACATCTACTAATCTCCCAAATTTAAGACGAAGAGCCGACGAATGCTCAGGAAGCCCCCGCCCTGTCCAACGTCCCCAAAGTTGCAGCTCAGTCCGCCCAGCCGTCAGAGTATGTCTTCCCGGATGTACCTCCGGCTCCCGAGTTCGACATGGAAGGTATTATCAATGAGACCGTCGACAGTCTCAACCAGGCGTTGGCTCAGTCGACGGACGTCGTTGTTGAGGAAGGTAGACGTCATTTCTTCCTCTATAGTCTCAGAAGCGTAGACTAATCGTACCCCTTTAGATGTATTGATTAGAAAGCGCGGAAGGGAGCAGTTGTCTCCCAACCCCGCTCCGTCGAACTCGTCCTTCAGTAAGTGGCTAGTTTCGTCTACCACTATCCTTAAACTGACATTGTTTGGATAATCGAGAACTGCGTTCTACGATTCCTACCTC
Source organism: Candolleomyces efflorescens (assembly GCA_027579765.1). Taxonomy (NCBI): domain Eukaryota; kingdom Fungi; phylum Basidiomycota; class Agaricomycetes; order Agaricales; family Psathyrellaceae; genus Candolleomyces; species Candolleomyces efflorescens. The sequence goes on from JAMZDL010000079.1 coordinate 1,912, forward strand.
TCCCAGCCGCGTGGTCACGAAAAAGCAAAGAACCCACCTCGATATCTTTGACGAACCCGTTGTCGATGACCGGCAGACCGCCACCTCTCCCCTCATGGGTGCCTTGTTCCCACCTTTTCCCTCAATGGGTATCGAGGTCCCTCTCTCGCCCACTCCCTCAGTCGTTGGAAAGAAGAAGAAACACTCGATCTTCGGACGCAAGGTGGATACATCCGAAGGAGTCAACGGCCTAAAGCGGGAGAGTCGTGGAATCCCCGCTGTATTCTTGGCCCCGAAACAGCCTTCTCGGACCCGCGACGAAAGCATGGAGCCAAAGAAATTGGCATCGTCGTCCCGCGAGTCCCAGATCAGAGGAGGTGAGTCCTTCTTTTTGTAGAGAGCTACCCTCGAAGTCTAACTTGGCTCCAACGCCAGACACCTCGAACCGGCCTGGAGTGTCTGAACTCTTGGCACAGAGAAAGTCCAGTACTCGAAACGACGGCATGGACCAAGACCAGCCTTCGTCCCGTTCTCTCGGAGGCTCACAATCACGGGCAGGTGAGTTTATTCAGTCTTCAAGGTTTAATGTCGGATATAATTCGTCTGTGCCAAAGGTGTTGTATCTCGCAAGCCAACCCCGTTCTCAACTTCCTCGGGCCGAGCGACTGGATTAGGTTTCTTTCCAGCTGTTCCGCAAAGCCGAGTCAATCCGAACATGAAAGGATCCAAGGGAAAGGGCCCACGCCGTTGAGTACCTTCTTTCCCGTATCGTATGACCCTCTCGGACCGCTACGTCACATTTGCCAATTGCTTGTTCTCTTTTTCTACTGCATCCTCCTCTGTCTACTTTGTCCCGCGTTCGTGTTTGCAGTAGAAGTACCCTTGTATCAAATCCTATCGGTAAATTCACTCTTGATCACGCTGCTCTACTATCTGATCTGTCGATAGCAAGGTCGGCGCCGAGGTACTGGTGCATGACACTCATAGGCTCTAGCTTTGTGGTACCTATTGAAGGCTGAGTCTACTTACTACATTGGAGCTTACTGAGTTATCTGAGTCATACTTCCTACGTCGGGAGACTGAGACTCCTTCCTTTCACGCCGCTCCTCTGCTGCTATATATTGAACAACTGGTCTAGACGACTTGTTAGCTCTCATCTCATCCCTTCACAACCGCTCACAATGAGCACCGCGAGACGCAACGACACGAGGATCCTCGTGTCCTACGGTCAGATCGGCGACCCCGACTTCAAATGGCCCCAGCAACTGTTCACTCTGGAGGTAAGTCTCCGATCGCACGTTCAATCTGCTCAGCTCAACGTTACGAGTAGCGTGGGACGTTCCCCCGTCCCTCAGGGTTTGACCTCACTCCAGAGGAGAAGGAGTTTGCGGCCACCATGTCTTTCTATGTCGACCAGGTTAAGCACCGCCAGGAGGAGGTGCTTTTTCTCAGTCACATTTACGGATATATCTTCAGCAGGTGGCCTTCTGAGGTCGGTGAGAACTTCGCCCACTACCAAAGGATGCGAAAGGAGGTAAGTTGACTTCTTCAAGTTCGCCGTTCTTGAGTGTACTAACGTTCGGGACTGCTGACAGTACTTTCGACGTCGAATCTTGTTTTACCACGAGGCTATCGAAATGGTGACCCCCTCCCTCGAGTGGGAGACGCTTCTGGCGTTTCCCAGAGCGACCTTTCGTGAAAACGCTCAGGTTTTGCTCAAGAGGAGTCACGACTTAGAGCTCGAACGCAAGAATCCTTTAAGATGGCCCCACCCGGTGAGTCGTGCAGACATACATTCTTTCGGTATACTTAAGGTTTACCTAGAGTATCGTTGCTCCGTTGGTGGATCTCAGAGTCCCTGAGCCGTACGTAGCACCCCAGCAGGATGATGGTCCCCCTGAGACCCCCAGGCCGGCGACTCGCGTTATTCCGTTGGAACCTCTGGACGTGCCAGGCCGCCTCGTTTCCTTGGGACAGATCAACGAGGAGGCTCGGGCTCAAGAAGACCTTGCTCGGAGGGTGAGGGAGTTCCGGTTCCCAACTCCTCCCAGCAATGTCTTGATACTAGATTCCGTCACCGCCCCAGTCCACCCACCTCCACTCACCTTTCGCGACCCGATTGTAGTCCCAGACAGCGATGAGGAGTAGTTATATGTGTATGTGTACGGATGGAAGTTACTTACCGTTATGTATCTGTACGTATCAGACCGTGAAATGCAAGAGAACATATGTCCGATCGTGATGTCTGTGGGATTCGCTGAGTCCTTCGTTGTGCAGGACGTATAGAATAATATTGAAGACACTTATTTCGAGGTTTGAATCGAGCTCATGTACCACTTGAATGGTGGAGAACTCAACCATAGCGACGTGGTGTGCTAGCACTCCCCTCCTCGGTAGCTCGACGAATCCTCCACCGATGGAGGCGTATGTGGGCACGTTGAAATACTTGAAATTCAGGCGTTCGAACGACCCCACATACGTCCCGATCGGACGAGAATTCACGATACTGGCCTCGAGGGCCCCTTCCGACATCTCGCGCAGTCACGTACCGTTCGGTACCTATGTAGGCTCGTTCGAAAGCCTGAAATTCATGTATTCGAACGAGCCCACATACAGACCGAACGGTGGAGAACTCACCTTTAACGAGGTGATGTGTTGGGGCTCGCGACCTCTCTCCCGTCCTCGGTAGCTCTGCGAGTCCCGCGCCGATCAGGGTGTATGTGGGGTCGTTAGAACGCTTGAAAATCAAGCTTTCGAACGACCCCACATACGTCCTGATCGGACGTGAACTCGCCATGTGGGCCTCGAGGGCCCCTTCCCGACATCTCGCGCAGTAACGTACCGTTCGGTACCTATGTAGGCTCGTTCGAAAGCCTGAAATTCACGTGTTCGAACGAGCCCACATACATACCAAACGGTGGAGAACTCCCCTCGAACGACGAGGTGTGTTGGCACTGGTGGGCGTTCTCCCGTCCCCGGTAGCTCGACGAGTCCCGCACCAATTGGGACGTATGTGAGCTCGTTAGAACGCTTGTAATTCAAGCTCTCGAACGAGCCCACATACGTCCTGATCGGACGTGAACTCGCCATGCGGGCCTCGAGGGCCCCTTCTTGACATCTCGCGCAGTTTTGCACCGTACAGTACGTATGTAGGCTCATTCGAATGCTAGAAATTCACCCTTCCAAACGAGCCCACTCACACGTTCAACGGTGGAGAACTCGGCTTGAGCGACGAGGTGTGTTGGCTCTGGTGGTCGCTCTCCCGTCCTCGGTAGCTCGACGAGTCCCGCACCAATTGGGGTGTATGTGGGCTCGTTAAAATGCTTGAAATTCAAGCTTTCGAACGAGTCCACATACGTCCTGATCGGACGTGAACTCGCCAAGCGGGCCTCGAGGGCCCCTTTCCGACATCTCGTGCAGTTTCGCACCGGACAGTACGTATGTAGGCTCATTCAAAAGCTTGGAATTCACGTTTTCAAACGAGTCTATATACATTCCTAACGGTGAAGAACTCGCCTTGAACGACGAGGTGTATTGGCACTGGTGGGCGCTCTCCCGTCCCCGGTAGCTCGACGAGTCCCGCACCAATCGGGACGTATGTGGGCTTGTTAGAACGCTTGAAATTCAAGCTTTCGAACGAGTCCACATACGTCCTGATCGGACGTGAACTCCCCATGCGGGCCTCGAGGGCCCCTTTCCGACATCTCGTGCAATAGGGCACCGATGGGCACGTATGTGGGCTCGTTCGAACGATGGAAATCATGCCTTCCAAACGAGCCCANATANANNCCNAACGGTGNAGAACTCGNCTTGAACGACGAGGTGTNTTGGCACTGGTGGGCGCTCTCCNGTCCCCGGTAGCTCGACGAGTCCCGCNCCAATTGGGNNGTATGTGGGCTCGTTNNNANGCTTGTAATTCAAGCTTTCGAACGAGTCCNCATACGTCCTGATCGGACGTGAACTCGCCATGCGGGCCTCGAGGGCCCCTTTCCGATATCTCGTGCAATAGGGCACCGATGGGCACGTATGTGGGCTCATTCGAACGCTTGGAATTCACGTATTCTAACGAGCCCACATACGGGCTAAGCGGTGGAGAACTCACCTTTTATGACACGATGTTGTGGTGGAACTTGGGGGCGATCTCCCATCCTCGGTAGCTCGGCGAGTCCCGCGCCAATTGGGACGTATGTGGGCTCGTTGAAACGCTTACAATCCGAGCTTTCGAACGACACCACATACGTCCCGAACGGACGCAAACTCGCGAAGTTATCCATTCATCTCTGGTCTCCTCTCCTATGGGAATCACAGAGTCCTCCTCATGTAAACATATTCACTCACCTGTACCTGTAACTCAGCCAGATTTCTTCTCTTCTTGGTAGTGCAGTAAGCCTCTGTTTTCCAATGCCAAGTTACACTCATGAGGGTGCACCAGGGCAGTAGAGCAGCCCATCCCTTGCTCTAGGGCCTCAGGAAAGTGCACCAGGGCAGCAGGGCAGTCCCTCCACCCTAGGCTCTAGGGAACTTCTACCCTACGTTTCAAAAAAAAGTCCCTTAACCCTCCCTCTCACTCTCACTCTCCCTCCCTCCCTCTCACTCTCCCTCCCTCTCTCCCTCCCTTTGGGACAAGGGAGAATCTCCCTCGTCCCAAAATTTGCCCCTTAACCCTAAGGGTACATACCGTTGACGTACAAGCAAGACGGTCGGTGCGTACCAACTCTCAAAAAAATCCTCAACTCACTCGACCACTCACTCAACTCAGTTCACGCGGCTCATTCGCAAGGTTGTGTATATCGGAATCGCATTTCGAATGGAAGGAATGTACGCGAAAGTACTAGGACCGGAGTGTAAGAAAAAAAGGGATCACATACGCAGACGTGAAAGTGGTATCAAGTAAAAAAGAACTCGGTGTCGATGTGTCTACGTACGTACAAACGGACGATACGTATACGCACGCGACGACGAGAGGGAGTAAGGTGGTTCACGAGAACAGGAAACAAACGGAAGGGGGGAGAGGCAAGAAAGGAGGAAGGGTACCGTCAAGCACATACCTACTAACTCAAAAGAAACCAACGGCGGCGGGGAGGATTAAAGGAAAGAATAACTAGTCCTGAACGTTAGCGGTCCAGGTCCGCTGTTGGGGATGAGCCTCAACGCCCGCGCATTCACCCGAACGTTCAGATTCGTCCTTCCGGCGACATTTTGCCTGAGATAGCCAGTCGCCGCACTCGATCGAGCACCGTTCTTGATCGAGAAGTGCTGCCAGCTGATACCGGGGGGATTACCGGAATTCACATCGTTGTTGTAGGGGAGTCCGATTTCGGAAGCAGTTTGGAGAGTAGGAGGGGATCCACTCGTTGTTGAGATTGAGCGAGACGCCGATGGCTCCGAAAGTACCGTGAACGGAGGGGGTGTAGCAGTTGTTGGGGGGGCCGGGAGGAGCTTAGAATGCTTCGTTCTAAACGTATTCACAAAGGGAAAGAAAAGAGGTTCAATTTGTGTAAGAATAGAGAATCAAATGTGCTTACCTTCCTGAAGTAGCTCTGAACACGGCTCCATGACCAGCTCGGATCCCCCAACTGCGAATCGGTCCCAGTCAGCCGATGGACCCCTCGTATAAGTCATACCATCTGTAAACGAAGAAACAACGGTTGAGTACGATAGTCTAAGTCCTATACAAGGTAAAAACACTTACTGATCGCAGTCGAACCTCCATGACTGAGCTCATCACATTCCCAGTCGTGAGCATGCGCGGGCTCGGCAACTGGCTCTCAGAATCTGCTACAAGATGGCGGAAGCAGCCTTGGCGACGTGCGACTGGGACCTGCTGTTCTCGAGTGTAGGTCCAATTTGGATCGTGTTTTGTGGATCGGGTCGGGCTGTCGGACACAGAATATTCGCCGACAAAGATCGTATCGGCGCAACGTGCTCGACCGTTTAGATATGACAGGATGTTTGGAGATAAGAACGCGTCGCGTCGCATCGTCGCGTGCTTTGGGAGGTGGCGGGAGAAGACCCACGTGTAGGTGATGTTTATTCGTCTTTCTGGGTGGGCAGAGGAATGGACGGAGAGTCTGGGACGGATGAATGGTGACACCACTACCTATAGCGAGGTTGTCGTCCAGTTTTAGAACGACTGTGCAACAGATTCCTTGTCGACGGCGCGTTTCTATGGTCCTCGAATTCAGTTTCGATATTTTTGATTCCATTCTGTACCAAAACAATCAGTCGTTCTGAATGGGATGGTGAGATCAACTTACCGCAGGCGACTGACCCATATGGCCGTGTTGTTCAACGTTCAACAACAAACAATCAGCCCGGACACAACACTTGACCGAGCACTCGCCACCGTGACCGACAGAGAGGCGTCTCGCAGGTGGCAGAAGCCCAGGCCTTGTCATGATAAGATAGGTATGACAGCCTACAGCATTGTCTTATCATAATTGAACTTACGGCCCAATGCTGATCACCGGTTGTTAGTTCGACACAGCGCGTCTCGACTCTCCGCGTGAAGGGAATTTGGCAGGTGACCGCGCTTGTTGAACCATTTCATCCCTGCAAACGACCATACTCGCGCGATTGTTCAGAGTTCTCATCTCAACTCACATCTCCAACAAGTGCACCAGCGCGAGCGTCGTCAAATCAGAGGAAAGAGAGTGAGATTGCATAGGGTATACAGAAATGTATATAGAAACACAAGTTCAGAAATCGTAAGTCATATCAAAGTAGTACAACACAAGAGAACGCATCCGTCTATGAACGCGGGGATCGTACGTTCGTTCGTAAATTAGGCATCGCTCCTTCGTCCATCTTGTGCATTTTTCGTATCTTCCTCGGCAAGTCGTTTCGCAGCGTGAGTGGTCCAAACGTGGAGAGGTGGTTTCGCCATGAGAGGGAGGGAGAGTGAGGAGGAGAGCGAGGTCGGCGTGGAATGGGGAACAAGGCCGACGGTCGCGACGAAGTGTAAAAGAATTCAAAACGAAGAAAGCAGTACGAGCGCGAAGAGGTGAGCGTGTAGAAAAACGTGAATAAATTTCGAAAGCGTCGACGGACAAGGGAAAGTGAGAAACATAGTCGTAGTAGTACGCAACGCGTTCAGAAAAAAAAAAACTAATTAACAAACGAATTGATCGTAAAAACATAAAAGGAAAACGTCCAACAAAGAGCGTCGCAAATAAATAACAAGTGCATGCATCGTCAATCTCTAACCCAACAGAGATCCAAGAAACTAAAACCAAGGAACGAAGGAAACGAACATATCACCTCGCTCCAACCTTTTCACCCTTCTTCCCATTAATCGACGCCGAGTCGGGGTACAACCCCGCACTCACAAGCGGACTCGCACCTACACTCCCCTTCCTCGCTCTCTGCACACTATTGGCAGCAGCCACAGCCCGGAGCAAATTCCCTCCCACCGTACTCGCTCGCTTCTTCATCTTGACAGTCCCGTTCGAGCTGCCAGACGTAGACACCGACTCGCGCTCCTTCCCACTCCCACTCGAACTGGAACCAGAGGAAGACGACGAGGACGAAGACGCAGTCGTAACAGCCGACGCTAGGGATACGGAAGATGCAGCGGACGAGAGCGTCGAAGACGAAGTCGTAGTCGCCAACGACGAAGACGACGAAGAACCTCCAGCGACCCCAAAGAGCGCCACCGAACTCGTCCTCTCCCCCGTATACCTCTCCCGATCCGTCTTCTTCAAAAACGGACTCGGCAGATTCTCCTGGTCGCTAAAATCGTACTCGGGAGCTGGCGGGGCTTGCTGCTGCGACATAGGAAGTACCGGAACGCTAACGCTCCTCGTAATACCCGAAAGGTGCGGGTGGGGTAACGGTTGAGGCGGGTTAAGCTGCTGCTTAGTCGCTAACGACCCATCATCCACACTCCCCGACGCCGACATCCCAACGATGGAAGAGACAGACGCCGCCGAGGGCGGTATACTCGACCCTCTCCGATGCCCCCTCATACTCGGCCTCCTAATCCTCGTCGGCGGAAGCTGCCCCGCCGCCAAACTCGAACTACAACTCGCACCACTCTGCTCCCGCAGCGCAAGGGCAGGCGCAGGTGCCAAAGGCATCTTGATCGTAACCGTAGCATCCTCTTCAGGCGCTAACGGACTCGTCTCCCGACTCCCCTCTCTACTCCTCGCCTTCTCCCTCTTCGCTCCTCCACTAACTCTCCTCTTCTCCAACTCCAACTCTTTCCTCGTCGTAGGACTCGGCGGTTCTTCTCTATCATCTCCACTACTACAACTCGAACTTCCACTCGGACTCGTAGGGCCTGCGGCGTTGAACGTCAAAGTGGAGGACGACTCCCTCCTCTCGAAGATCTTCCCAAAGTTCAACCCAACTTTAGGCGAACATTCTTCGAATAACCTCTTGACGCTCTTCTCCACTTGGGCGTTAGCAGGCGTAGGCGTCGCTAGAACTTCACCCGTAGCCGTCAACACGACCCCCTTCATCGCAGACTGGAGGATCGAAGGAGGTGGGGCATCAACGAGCGACGGACGGGGTGCAACGGGTGTTTCGAGGGGGAACGCAGGTGGGATGGTGGAAGGGAAGGCGGTCGTCGTCGATGTCGATGAAGGTATCGCGGAGGTAGGTTTCGGTGTCGCTTGAACGTCGGTATGGCTATTATACCGCGTCCGGCGTATCGTCGTAGTCGTCGAGACGGGCGTTTCATGAATCGTATTCTTCCTCGAGGGGGGTTGGTGAGAAAGAGTATTCTTAACCTCTTCAAGAGGCGTTTTCGTAGCTCTGGCACCTACACAAAGTATCGTCAATAAACATCCATTTCGCACGAGGAATAGCAAACGTACCTTTCGCATCCTTACGTTCTCTCCTAACCCTCGTCGTCTCCCTCTCCTTCTCCTTCTCTCTAAGCTCCTTCTCTCGTTGTTGCTGTTCCCTCTCCCTCTCCTCCTGCTCAGCCAACTCCTCTTCCTCCCTCTCCAACCGCTCGAGAACCTCCCTCTCCGCCTGCTCCTTCACCTCCTTCTCTCGCTTCGCAGCCCACAGCTCAAACTCCCTCTTCATCTCCTCTTCCCTCCTCGCCCACGCTTCGCACACTTCCTGCTCACGTCGTCTAACAGCCTCCATGATCTCTTCTTCGCGTTTGGAGATGGCGTTGGCGACTTCCTCTTCGCGTTTGATAACGAGGACCCTGAGCTCTTCTTCTCGTTTGGCGACACCATGCTTGACGGCCACCTCCAACTGAGCCTGAAGCGAACTCTCGATGAGGCGCTGGACAGCCGGTATCCGTTGGAAGTCTTCAGGCGATAGCTGGGAGAGCTGGTTCGATATCGATGACGCGGGCGACGAGGAGGACTGGAGCTGGGAAACGACTTGCTGGAGGTGAAGAATCTCTTGGTCCTTCCGGGCGATGACGGAGGTGATCTCTTGTTCACGACGGACAAGGAGCTGTTCTCGATGAGCGACGTCGCGTTCGCGGTGCACGATGGTGTTTTTGTGGGACTTCAGTTGGGAAAGCCTATAGGGAAACGACACGTCAGCACGCCGAACAAATAATAGTGGGGATAGAGAAGGGAAAGAAGAAGGGAAACGGTCGAGGGGATGCGGAAGGGGACGAAGGTGCGATGGAGATGGAAAGTGTACGGCCGTAAGCGGAGGAAGACAAGTAAACGCAACGATGTTCCGATAGAGCCTAAGTCGCGTCGAAAGGCAAGAGTTTCGCGACAGGGAACAGGGACAGCAACGAAAGGAACGGGATGGAAAGGAGAGGGCGAACGAAGTAGCGTAAACGGTCAAGGGGATAAGGAAGCAGACGCGTGCAACGAAGGCGGAAGGACGAACGAGCGACGCGTCCGAACGCCAAATGAACCCCCAACGAAGAACGACGACAGCCCAGATTCATAAAACGAAAGGAGACGCGCGAGGTCCACGCTCGAGCGAAGGGAAAACGACGAGAACCAAGGAAAACGGAAAACGGGCAATACGAAAACGCAGCACTCACATCTTCTCCGCCTCCGACACCCTGAACACCAGTTCTAAACGCTCATGTTGCAGCAACTGAGCCGCCGAAGGTCTCATCGCAGGCTAAAAAACGCGTTATCAGCACCGAGTAACAGAATAGGAGAGATCCGAAAGGAGGTCCACGCCGAAACGAAACGAAACGAAACACGACGTACGTTGAGGTTGAGCATGGCTTTGATAACTCCAAACAACGACTGCGAGTACCCTCTAGGTAGGGGCGGTATCCGGCCGTTCCTACGAAAACGCGGTGATTAGTTGAGAACGTAGGGAGGTATGGGGGGAGGAGGACGTACCGAATGAGAATGCTGAGTTCCGAGTGCGTCTTGGCTTCGTGGAAAGGAGGTTTGAGCGCGCAAAGTTCGTATATGAGACACCCCAGAGACCAAATGTCGGATTTCGTATCGTAGGCTTTTTCTTGCATGAGTTCGGGGGACATGTAGTATGGCGTCTATCATATCAATCGTATCGTCAGTACCAATCGACAACGAGGAGGAGGGGGGAGAATAGACGTACACCAACGTATGTATTCGCAAAGCTAGCCTGCGGCAACGCTTTCGAAAGCCCAAAATCGCCCAGCTTGACATTATTATTCTCGTCCAGGAAAACTAACGAAACGCGGTGTTAGCTCGCTCGTACCGTCTCCAAGCAACGCACCGACTCACCATTATCAGGTTTCAAATCCCTATGCAAAATCTGCGGTCTCCTCCCCCCTCCCCCGCCCTCTCCATCCGACGTCAAACTGCTCCCTGAGCCGCTACTACTCCTCCCATGTCCATTCGGGTGGTGACAGTGGTGCAACGCGAGTAGGATTTGCATGAAATAGCTCCAAATCGTATCTTCCGATATCGGTCGATTATGCTTGGCCGCTTGCTTGATGACGCCCGACAGGTCTCCCCCACCACAATACTCCATGAGGATGTACAGTATCCCGGCGTCGCGGTCGACGTAGCGGTCGTGGTACGCTACGATGTGTTCTTGGTGTAGGTCTTTGAGGATGTTTCTGGTGATGAGACATATGTGGTTAGCACTATATCCATAACGACACCCCGCCCCCGCGTAGAGGAAGGGGGAAACGCGGAGACCACGAGGACAGGGACGACGTACACTTCGGCCACGATTTGTTTCCGGTCTCGCTCGCTCATACGTTCAAAGTTGAGTTCCTTCCTCGCGAATATCTTGGGGCTCAAAGGGTCAGTTTGAGGTGGCGAGAGGTATAGAAAAACGTACCAAACCATCCGACTTTCGTCTAACCTTCCTAATAATCCCAAACGACCCATTCCCAATCACATCCAGTGGCTCATACTGCTCCAAGAACGACAACGACGGCGACGTAGACATCTTGAGGTCAGGTAAAGGCTAACTTGCGCCTTATTCCCTGGAACGAAACGTAGTGGGAAGAGAGAAAAAGAGTAAAGGAACGAACAAGCGGAAAACACGACGTAAGAAAAAGAAATGAAAAGAGACAGACACAGCTCAATTGACACCGAGAAGTTCAACCGTCATGTCCCGCTCACGTGGTCGTGTCCTCCACCGGCATCTTCGGACTTTCCCGATGCGCTCATTCTCACATCGCCCGTCGTTCGACTCTTATCGTTTTGTTTCGTTGTCCTTGCGTCCGTCCGTTGAATACATACATTGATTGTTGTGTCTTCACCGAGACACCTCGTGTAGGTGGCGCACCGTCAAACCCAACCGCGGCACAAAGCCACTTTCTGGTTCAACTTTTGATTATGGTAATTATCTTATCTCCCCCAGGTTCCGATTCCGCATTAGTCGAACAATAGCCACATCACGTCGTTCGTTCTTTCCATTGTTGTGTTGTTGTTCGACTTGGTGGGTTGTAACCTGGGGCACGCTTAATTGATCATAATGGAAGGAACCAACGAAACGATCCTCCGAGGTTTTGTTGATTCAACCAACATTCCAATTCGAGTAATTCTCGAGGGTTGCTTCGAGGGTTGTAGCGTTGGTACGGGGCACCGCACGAATTGGACAGACGTCACTGAGGCGTCAGTCACTCACCGGTTTATCCACCTCAGTTCGCTCGCTCGTTCATCCGACACTCCGCCGACCATCCATCGTGTTCGTTCGCAAAAATGGAATCTCGCCTGGACGCCATCACATGTGCCACCTCCTAAGACGCGGTACGGTCGGTTATAACGCGACGCGTCGAGTCACCAATGGGTCATTCGCACAGCCGGAGACTCGTTCCCGAATGCGTCGGTTACACCCGATCGATTCGATAATTACTCGTTCGGGATTCAACACGCCTCCTTGCTCTACCGTTTTCGAGTAGCTCTCGAGAGGAGTTGCTCGGTGACATAGCGACACATTCCTCCCTCCCCCCCTCAGCCCGTTCAGTCACCCCACCGCCATCCCATCGTGTCCGCTCTCTCGTGCTCAAAAATAGAACCGCGCTTGAAATTGAACACGGTCACCTGCCACCCCTAAAACGCGATGCGGTCGGTAACAACTCGACGCGTCGAGTCAACTACATACTAATGGGTCAATATATACTTGTATCCAAATCCGTCCGTCACACCTGTCTATAGACACTTACTCGTTCGGGATTCAACAACGAGCCTCGTTGCAGTACGATCTTCTCTCCAGGCTCGAGAGGTTGCTCCGTGATGTCGCTATGCACTCTCCATGCTACCCAGCTCGTTCTTCATCCGCCGACCTCTTTATCTGCTCCCTCGCTCTCAAAAGTAGCTCGAACACGATCACCTGCCACCCCCTAAAACGCGATCTCATCGGTAACAAGACGCGTCGAGTCAACTAAATACTAATGGATCAATAGATACTTGTCCAAATCCGTCCGTCACACCTGTCGATGAATAGTCACTCGTTCGGGATTCAACACGCCGCGTTGCGTTGCAGTAGTCCTCTATAGACTCGAGAGGTTGCCTGGTTTGTCGTAGCGGTACACGTTTCCCTCGAAGTCAACTAGTCCATCCACTCGACACTCTCCCCATGCCATCGTGTCCGCTCGCATAATCACACTCGAACACGATCACCCGAGTCCGCCACCTCCTAAACGCGTTCGATCAACGCGTCGAGTCAAATGGGTCATTAGCACAGCCCGCATATCCCAAATGAATCAATCACATCTTATCGATTCGATAACCATTCTCATTCGGGACTCAACAAGACTGAGCCTCGTTGCACTGCGGTTGGCCCAAAGAGCAAGATGCCTGTCACTCGCTACTCCTCCTCCTTGTACGTCCTTCTGTCTGAGGAGCAGAGGAGCCAAGGTCGTCTGAAGGAGCTAGGCGGCCAGGATGGCCGTTTATCTACATCTAGTTATGCAAGTATCGGTCCTTGGACGTACCCGTCCTATCAACCGACTTGGACGAACTGCCAGTGGACGGTTCCCATATGGATCACCGAGTAAACCGTCGACGTCGTTCGTTCGTTTAATCACAGTAACAAAATGGGACCTAGATCTATCTCAGACGGAGCCAAATTCTCCAAACGACAATAAAGTGGCCCGTTACCAAGGCACTCAGCTTCATCTCGCTCATAGCTGGACACGGTGAGAATTTATACCGTAGAACGAAACGCGATCACCTGCTTCCGAACGCGTCGCGTCTGTCGGATAACACAGCCCGTATACGTCCAGTCCATCTACAGGTGAGATCGATCTAATCGAGCCGTTCAGTTGGAGAAGCCTCGTTGCGAGAAACTCCCGTCCTGTTCTATCGGACATTCGGTCGTCCTCCGTCCGAGGGGCCATAAATAAATTGAATTCTCAAAGGCAAGCTGTTTAAAAATTATCGCACCTGAGTCTTTCGAGGTGAGCGGTTTCACCCTTCCCGAGAAACTGCACAACCAAACACCTCGGAACTTGGAAACGTTTTCTCTCAACGCAACCGCCCTGTCGTCGATCCACAGTTGATTAGAATAAAAACTCCCAAGCTCGCCGTTGAACTAAACTACCTCCCTCCTCTCTCTACCCGTAGTCGACGTTCAATCAGAACCCGCAATCGAAATCGAAAATAGCGCCCACGACGGTCAACATCCCTCGTCGCGTCAATCAATTGTCTTCGATTCCGTAGCTCGTCGTTGACCTCCCTTCCTCTAACTCCTCGACGTTCAACCAAAGTCTACTCTCAAAATCAGACACAGCCCCCACTGAAATGATAACACCCAATCGTCGCGTCTGAATATATAGATAGCATTGAGCGGTATCTTATCTACGTTGAACAGCGGCGAGATGCACTTCGTGCCACCCCCTGAACGCGTCCAGTAGAGGCGCGTTGTTATATTCCCGAACAGCAAGCGCTTATGCGCTCGTTCTGCGTTCATTCTATTCGATACACCGCCGAGAGCTCAACACGATCACCTGAGTTCGGAGCTCCTTGGTACCCTCCTAACACACGACCACGACGAGTCGCGTCGAGCGTAAATTGGACACAGCGTGTAAGGTGAACCCACGTACCCAAATCCGTCAGTGACATGTTGACGGTTGCGAGATGCCTGCCACTGATAAGTAGGTGAGTACGCCTTGTACTCAGGTACTTATCTACGTCGTCTTGTCAAAGTGGAGCAGACAAATCACGTCGTTCACTATCTATCTGTCTATTCGTTGCTCGTTGGCTCTCTTATCAGGCTATCTAGGGGAATATAGACCTTGGTGAGTACTCCTAGATCCGGAGTTCGTCGTTGACTTGTTAGATGGAAAAGGTACGACTATGTCGAGAACCTTGTCGTCTTTCGTCTTTCGTGCTCTACCACTTCCTCACAGTGTACGTCGCGTAAATACACAAATGGGGACACACTTTATTTACGACCGACGGCGAATCTCATCTAATCATCTTCTTCGATTCCTGGGTACACTGATCAGGGTTCTGACTCTCACGAAGGAAACTCGAGTTCACACTGCGCAGCCCATGAGCATCCACCCAGCGTGCAGGTACGAAATAAATTCACAGCTCAGCAATCCTCCGGCGTCTCCGAGTCGCTCTTTCCCGACTCTGGCTTGCTACGTGGCTCTCTGAGAGAATCCGAGGCGGACTTGCGACAGCTGGAAGTAACCTAAATGGATGAGTAGTGTGCCCGTATGTATCTCCTTCTCATGACTTTTGTTTTGAGCTGACGCAGCGCCGATCCCACTCCACTCAACTTCAGCCTTCGATCGTGGTGTCCCTCTTCGCTCGTCGTCGATGGCCCGTCTAGAGCTGACTACGGCGTAGGTCTGTATAGTCAAGAGTTCTCACCAGCTGTTGCTTTGCCCACGCTTTCGAGTCCGACCTGGAATGTGGTCCAGGGGGACGACTCTTCGTGATCCCAATCCTTGCCAAACCACGGTTGGTGGGTCTCAGGCAGATTTAAGAAACCTCTCATGTTCATCCCCATCTCAGAGACACATTCCCGTTTGCATCTTTCGTAGCAAAACGCGATCAAACTGTACTTCGCCGCCTTCTAACGTCTCTTGCTCAGTAGGTCGCTAACAGCTGTCACATTCCACATTGTGGCATGCAAACAACCAACCTTCGCCAACCAAAGAGCGACGTATCTGATTCCTCTTCTCGAAGGAAGAGTTTCATCCGCACACCGAAAGTGAAAGTAAATTCAGCATTAGTGTGTCGTTATGTCCTTCAAATCTCGGTACTGTTGAATCAGTGCCTATACGACGCCACTAAACTTCGATTGTAGTGAGTATTCTCGCTCGTGGTCGACGAACTCCGAGCCTATCCAAGCTTCCTATCGCGTAGAGTATTGTCGGGAACGAAATAACAAGTACTGTGCCCGACGGGTTGGTTATTCTGGGTCTTATGTGATTAGCTTGGCGATCAAGAGTATGGTCGCTGTCCTCACACCACCATCATCAACCTGACTTGCTGTGTATGCGCTAATTTTCAGCGACTGGACGCTCAAGGAACTCTACACCTACAACATCTACATCACCTAAAGCTCTTCAACAACATTGAAGCGGCATTGCGTAAGTATCAATTAAATCGATCCATTTCATCAGGCTTTTTTTCTCTAATCAATAGTCTGTGGGCACCGTCCATCGACAAGAAATATTCTGGAAGATTTACTAACGAGTCGATCTGACAACTGTCAAACGGTTACATCCCGCGCAGAACGGTCTTTTCAGCTATAAAGAACGAGCCCTCACTGGCTATTGCCTGTCCCTCTCCCTCCTTACAGCTGGTCTGTAGCAGGCATTCAGAGAAACCACTGCATCTCTCACTCACTATACGCATACTTCGTAAACGACGTCGCCATAAACAGCTTCGCACGATGCGGTTCGGCCTCTCTCTTCTCTTGGCCTTCATTTTCACTAGTAGTGCCACTCTCGTCGTATCCGCCCCATTACGGTGCCGATGCACTGCGACACTCGATCCAAGTTCTTTCGGAGAGCTAACATCAAGTTCTTCCCGAGAGTTCGGGTTATTCTCGAGAAACCAGGTAAGTTCATTCAGTCGTATTTATTCCGATCTTGGCCCTCAAATCGTATCCGTCCGCAACAGCCAGCATGGGCTACAACTGCTACCATTCCCTCCTTCGGGGCCGGAGTTGCTGTAGTCACGAAGATTCCAACGTGGAAAGATCGAATTCGCAACTTATTCAAGTCCAGAACGTGATTTCTCTTTGCAGTCGGAAATCACGACCATCTGCCCGTGGCCATGATCATGAGCAAATGCCGCGATGCGTGCAATGTGGCACCACCGACTGACCTGGAAACGGTGGAATATCTTTCTGGGATCGCTTGACTGATTTCAGCAGTGTTGTGCTAGCATACCAAGTAGAGTAGGCTTTGCCAGGTAAACTGATGCTAATGAAAGGAACCATTGGAACGATCCCCGGAGGATTGTTAATTTCACCCAATGTTCCAATTCAAGCTCCTCCTTGTACTTGGCATCATAGGGAACGATGAGGAGGTGTTGGACTTGGAGCAAGCCTGAAGAATGGTGAAAGAACGGAACGGAATGCAAAATCGCAATCACGACCGCCAGCCAGTTGGTGTTACCCGGTTACGAGTGAAAACGATGATTGATATGATCTACCTTGCAACGGATGAAGTTGAGAAATGAGACGTTCCACAAAAACAGGTTCATACTCCGTGAATGTCAATGCGGCAAGGTCCGTCAATTCCCCAGATGATAGCCCTCAACCTTCAAGACTCGCTCACCACCCCAACCTTTATATTCAAGAAAAACAGGAGACCCTGGCACCGGAGTGACATTGCGCAAAATATTTGTCTCGAGCTCCTTTGACCGTAAGCCACCAATTGAAATTTTCCACCCCGGGCCAGCGAGTACTGACTGTACGTCGAATCCGAATTCATCTATCTACTAGTGAAATTGATCTCATCGAGCAGTGGAGATGGGAGAAGCGTCGTTGCTGCTTTCCTGTCCTATCGGACATTCTATCGTCCTCCGTCCGAGGGGCCATGAATGAATCGAGGTCTCGAAGGTCAAGCTATTTGCGCTCGGGTCGTTCGAGTTGAGCGGTTTCATACACAACCAAACACCTCTGAACTTGGAAGACGTTTCACCTCAACGCGATCGCCCCTCCGAGATCCACAACTGTCCTCAGTTGATTAGGATAAAATCTTCAGAGCTATTCGTTGAACTACCTCCCTCTCTCTCTAGCCATCGTCGACGTTCAATCGAAACCTGCAGTAGAAATTGAAACAGCGCCCACGACGGTACACATCCCTCGTCGTGTCAATTATCTTCGATTCCGTAGCTCGTCGTCGACCTCCCTCCCTCTCACTCGTCAACGTTCAACCGAAGTCTACTCTCAAACTCGGAAACAGCGTCCACTGTAACAAGACAGTCCCTCGTCGCATCTATAGATAGATAGCAATGTGAGATATCTTGTCTACGTTGGACGGTGGGGAAATGCTATCAGTCTACTTCGTGCCACCTCATGTCCAGTAAAGGCGCGTTCGTTCACAAACACCCCAATTCCAATTCGCTGCCGACAACGCCTCGCACGGGAAGGAAGCTCAACAAGACCACCGTGACTCCTGAGTTCGAAGTCCCTTGGTACCCTCCTAGCACACGACGAGTCGCGTCGAGTGGAAGATAAACACAGCCTGTAAGGCGAACCCACATACCCGAATCCGTGTTTCTCACCTGGAACGCCGCTCCAGAGGGGTCGAGTTTCCGTAATTTGAACCCTTTCTAAACCACGGTTGGTGGGTTCCGGGAAGGCCAGCGCTCTCATGTTCATCCCCATCTCAGAGACGTATTCTCGTTCGCATTATGCTCTGGTCGTTTGAGGGGCGTCTAGGAACAATGGGTTCCCCGATACATCGGAACCGCCTAGAGGACCGCCGGGATTTGACGCAATAGGCGGTAAGTGTGGCTTCATGCGCACATCTTTTCCGTTTCCATTACTAAACTGCGGTCGCGCAGCAGTGAATATCAACGATTCACATCCTCACACTAGTTCCGGACACCCACGACATCATCTTTTCTCGCATCATGCTGCTGTACCGCAGAAGTACGTGTTGACAAAGATACCAATAATCATCAGAGGTGGTGACATTCCAAGTCCAATCAGAAGTTGTTACGATATTGTACTGTCGACATCAAACCTTCTCGACCACTGTGTAACGGTCGAAGATCTGTCAAGGCTTCTCGTTGATGACAGCATAATCCATCGCTTCGCGGGGTCTCGTGAGCTCTTGTTCGTCTTAAGTATAATGGCTGCGCAAATCTAACCTTGTTAAACGATCATTCCTTCGTTCTCCCAACTTCGTTGAGCCGGGCGAAGAACCGACCCATTCTGCACGATGGATGCGCTTTGGGCGGCGCTTAAGGTGTCCAAGAACGCAGGGTACTCTACAGGTAGGTCCGCTGCACGACAACAAGTATAACGCTCTCACAGTCTCTCTAGCTGCCGCACTCACTTTCATGATATGTGATATACTCTCCAACTTTGAGGATGAAGTACGTTTCGAACGTCGTTTCGGGCGCCAGATTCCTGATTTTCGTCGAAGATCAAATACATCTGGCGGTAGGACAACTTCGACGCACGCACACTATGCCTGGACCACCTGATACTTCACTCACAGCTCAAGGTGGAACTTCGTCAAGATGCTATACATCGTATCCCGGTATTACAGTGTGATCTATGTCCTGTCCGTCTCGAATACTTCGTGGCTTGATTCTTGACTGACCTACCGGTCTAGCTTTATCCTCATATGTCGGTCGATTTTCTATCTCAAATCCGAACTCCTTCCTGATTCTACCCGGAATGATCATGCAGCGGACCAGAGTCAGCACTCGAAGCTAGTGAGTTTACATTCCGAATTTTTGCTTTTTGGCGCCGGTCGCTCACGATCCAAATTTTCCGTCCGCAGTAGTGAGTCTCGGCAATGCACCTGGCCCTAGCATGCCGTGAATGTCAATACGTCTCTCTGTTCAACAGTTGCCAAGTTTTCCTTGGGTATATGACGATGTGAGCCTCCCTAGTATCCTTTTCCGAGAATGCGCTGATGTATTTTTACTGTAGAGCGGGGACGTTCTTCTCTGGAGTCATCCTGAACGTCATCTTTATTCTACGGATCTACGCCCTCTATGCGCGAAGTCGAAGAGGTAGGGTGTGAGCTCAAACTGTGCTCATTAGACTCGCTGATTGGACTCATGAAACATCGTCAGTGCTTGTCATCTTCGTGGTTCTTTACTTGAGTGCGTATTTTCGTTACTTCACCAAAATGTTGACTTCATTTCGAGTCTCATTCAGTCGAGCTGGCGGTGGGTCTCCCTAGATCTTCAGCACAACAAGAATGCTATTGGCATCTGACATTTGCATCCTCAGTTTGAGCTTTACACCATTTCATGGACGGGAAAAGATGTTATCAACAACGTTATCCCGCCCCCCGTTCCAATGTGGCACGGCTGTTTGACGAGAGTGCACGACTCACGAAGAACCTTGTTGGCTTGGTTGGTTCCAGTTCATGTTGTTTCCCTCAATCATGGCTCGCTAACTCCAAGGTTTCAGGATACCAGCGATCGTTGGATCCTGTTAGTGCAGCCTCCCGAGCTCCGAATCCATGTGAGCGACCCACTCACTTAGCTTCCTACTCTAGTCATTTTCTTCGTCGCTACAATGATGAGGTTCAAAGAGTCGATCACTAATCCGAACGGCGAGAGGGTGAATATTCTCAACGATTGGAGCTACGTCTCGCCCATGATCATGGTCTTCTTTCGTGACGGCGCGTTCTACTTCATCGTGTTAGTCTTCCAATCTTTCCCTGGACTCCCAGACTAAATCTGTTGTAGTATCACTGGTATGTTCGTAGTGAATGCTTCCTGGTGCAAGCCACATGATTTCAATCCCCTCAGCCACAATATGCGTCAAGTCATTCGTAACAATCCACAGAAGAGGTTTTTATGCGAAGCCCGCTTTGGCGTAAGCATTTCTCGTCAGTAGGGAAGAAAGACCATGTTGAATTCGTTTTTAGATGGATGTACGCGATGTACTCTATGGCCGGCTCACACATGCTGCTGAATCTCCGACGTACGGGAGGGAAGGGAACACCAACACAGATTTTTACGTCGGACAAATCCGCGATCACTGCGATGGAATTTGGAGTTCCTACAGATCGGTCAACAGAGACGGAGATATTGGAGCTTGAACATCGGGATACACATTGAATAATCATTGAATTTAAGCAGGGGAATACCATTTTTTGGTTAGATACAAAATAGCCCGACGGCGGTCCCAATCAGGAACGGCTGGTCAATTTGTCGTTGAGCCTGCACTCTGAGGGCCAAGTGCAGTGTACTTAATGACCACAGGTGAGCTCTCTTATCTCAGTTACATGCACACGCCCATCTCCGATGTCAACAATTGCAGCCTCGTGGAGAGCAAAAGTAAAGACAGCTTCTAATTATTCGTTCGCTCGACTCAGACTCTCAGGTCTCAAGTCCAGACCAGGACAAGGGGGCAAGTGTTGGTGTCGAAAGGCCCCTTGGTCATCATGGTTATCGGCGAAAGTTTTGATCGCCATGATTGGAGTTGCCCGTTTCCAAGATTAAGAGGAAGAAGATGTGCTTCTATCCTCGAACGCACGGTCATGCACAATATGTTCCTCTTCAAAGCTCCCGTGTTCGAAAGGACTCCATTAAAGTAAGTTTATAAACACAAAAAGAAGCAAACACCACGGCAAAATCGGGAGCACAAATAAGGGACGACGAAGTATCGGACATTCGGGGCCTAACATGCTTTCTCTAGATCCCTGCTTTCGCCTTTTGGCTCATGGATAATTGCTACAGCGAGGTCCGACTCAGACGGCTGATCACCACGATTAAACGTCGTTTGAAGGAACGACGTCTCCGCAGTCTGCCGAGCAAAGTGGAGAGATTGGGTCAACCCACCCTCTTTCGTCGCAGGGAACTTGGTGAATGATCGACCTGTCGTAACTTGGAAAATAATCATGTGCGGCGAGAGCCCCTGTCCAATGTTTCAGTGAAAGAGAGAATCGAAGGAGAGCTTGGACTTACGCAGAACGAGTAGAACAAGCATTCAAATAGATATCTGCACACGATCCATCCTGGAGACCTCAGAAACTCAGCGTGCCGTATCTGCTGCAATATGCCCACTATTATCCCAAAAATGGTGAGTGGAGCCGCAGATTCGATGAGGATGGTGATCACCCCGGTGTAGAATCGAGCATCCGCAGAAGGCATGACCTGGGCCACAGTTCGACGTGCGACCAGGAGGCGGAAGGTGATGCAACATGTGACGATGAGGTTGGTTGCCACGGTTAGGAGCGTGGAGGCGACTGCGTGGCTCGAGTAGTCCTTGAGGTGGATGTCCAGGTATAGCGAAATGATGCCGAGAACTGGTATAAAGTGAGCTCAAGCTAGTCGTGCGAAAATCGCAATACGGACCGAGAGCGGAGAGGGACGTGATCAATGGTAGGATTGCTACCCACCAGTAGTCCACGCAGACGATAAAACATCGGTAGACCTGTACGAGGTGTGAGGACTGCCATACAGACGACGTTCGAGATGCTGTACTCACCAGCAGCGCGTCGCCAAGTGCGATAATCAAACTGACGCATGCGTTGCTTAACAGATACTTCCAATCTCTTCCATAGGCTTGCAGCTGTTCTTGCCAGTTTAGCGGTGAGGTGGTTTTGAGGAGTACTTGAAAGTAATTGGCCATGTCGTGTGATGACGTGAGGGCAGTTAACAGCGTGATAACGATGCTGGCCGCGATGTATCTCTTTCGCCCCTTCCGTTGTGCCTTTGGCGTTTCCAGAAAGACGGACAAGCCATACAGCGCCATAAAGAGGTGTATTCCTAGCGTGATCGAACGCTTAGCTTTGCAGACAAAGGCGTGTACCGTCAAGATCACGTACCAAGTGCGACCATTGCGATGGTAAGATTGGCATAAGCAGCTCGAGCAGACACAGTGAGTAGGTGGTTTAGACGATCGTTGTCCATTGCGGTCCTCTGGAGTCCTGGGCTGGGAAGGATGGTGTGGGTCTTCGATGGAGTATCCTTATATGCTCCCGAGAAGAATCGTTCCTCCACATTCGAACACAGTGGTAATGCGAGCTATCGGTTCTCTTCGCCCCAAAGCCGACGCATTACCGCAGATAAGATCATTCATCTCTGAGGGCTGTGTGATGGCCAATCTTCGGGCTTGATCAAACCATCCCTGCACGGTACTGCTATTGAGAGTAGAGTATACTTACTGTTGTTTGAAAGAGGCCTACGGCAAGCAGCTATGATGAACAAACGATAAATATTGCGAACGGAACCATGATTGACAGGCACGGCCAGCTCATCCATCCATAACTAATCGAAACAATCCTGAATCTCCATGGGAACTGAAGATCGCCCAAGGCTATCCAGCTCTGTCGTGGAGCTCTGCTTTCTGAAGCCGCCTCAATCGATAAGTATTAGACTTGAAGTCTGATACTCGTTGACGATACCAGTCATGCCCGACAAGCATAACTCGGTCGCACAGGCCTCCAGACAGTCGCTTCGACGGTTTGTGGCCACGGAAGCAACTGACCATAGAAACTCATATCGTCCACTTTGGCGTCATATTGATCATTGAACATCTTTGCCAACAATGATCGACCGACGAGCCCCCGTTATCGTTTCGAACCTAATTTACTGCATATCACACGGTGGTAGTACCGTTAGCCCGCCAGATACCTACAAATAAGTACCTACGTCCCTGTAGACGCGCAACCGAACCGTCAATCCGATCTTTTTGAAGTCGTACGCATGCAGCGACACTTTCAATGCTGTTGGGGAAGAAAGAATGGGTGCCCACAACCGCATCTCTCTCAGCCCTCAAACACCGATATAGCAATTCTCAAGGTTTGATGACGCTCTCCACAATTCACAATTGGAGACATCACCTTCTCTGTCACGGAGATGTTTTGAAACTCTTACGAAGGAGGCCTTCGAATGGATCAAACCTTATTTCCCTCCCAACTTGAGCCCCTTTTTGTGATTGAGGAAGACAGCGATATACAAATCTCGGAATCCCGTTCGCGTGAACTTTCTGAGAGTAAAGAAGCGTTAAGTTCCGCCGAACAGTGTCCTACATTTATCTGATTACACTGGGGCCAGCCCAGTGGGGAGCCAGCTGTACGCAGGTCGGAAACCTCGATGTGATGATTCCAAGTGTCTGACTGAACGCTCTTGATCATCGGAGAGGAACAACAGAGATAGGTGCGTAGACAGGGATAAGGGGGTTCTTCCTTTCTTTCTTTCAACACTGTCTCAATCAGGTGTCCTCGTGCCCCTGCATCAATCATCGGTCGACACGACGGGGCTCTGTAACAAGTCAAGCTTGTCATATTCTTCGAGTTTTTGTGTCAACTTGAAGTACTATGAAAACTCGTAGACTTCCATATAATGATTCCGTACCCTCCAACAAATTGAACTGCCTCCACTTCGCCGATCATGAAGTCGGATGTCCATCAGCGATCTGCGGCGCTTCATCGCATTCCATCTCGTATGGATAGATTGCCACTGAGTGGACTAGCGCTTTGTGACGAAGTGACAACCTGAGTAGGTTGTAGTACGTGTTGATCCCCTTCGAGCTCACTGAACCGCCACTCATTCGCTTATCTTGAGGGAAAAGCGGAGGTCAGCGGGACCGACCGGTAGAGAGCCAGTGCACGAACGGAACCCGGCAAGGTAGGTAAGACAGCAGCGAAAGGCAGCCCATTGACAGTTAGACCTCATCAGACTCGATACTATCGATGAAACAGTGCTCCAGTTGAGTCACCGAGTGTCAATGTGAAGACGAGAACAAGACCCGGCGTAAAACGTCGCAATCATGTTTCCTCTCCGGCGACTTTATCGTCATACTAACACTTGGAACCCGCCCTTCTCTCTCTAGAGCACATCTCAAGCCGTCGCTTGGTACGTCGCTACGTGAACCAGCTTCGAAGCTCCAATTATCAGAAAGCAAAGATGCAATCTTATTGCTTGGTACCTGGGTCCCTTCCTTGTGTCAAGCGGAATTCATGTTAACGGCCAAGACGACAATCACGTCGGCTTACAACCAATCGCACACTTCTTTCTCTGATTTGCTTTCGTGAAGAAGTGAAGGGTGAAGAATGTGATCTCGTTGAGGGTGGAAAAAGCGAAAACATTCAGTGCGTCCGCTGAGTTCAAATTGTGAATATCGAGCACAGTCCGCAGAAGCAAACCTTGACTGCGGGCCGCCCACACGAGGATGATAAGATAAGATGTATTTCCCAATCCCATTACGCCTTGGGATCATTGAAGTACCCGCTTCAATGGGGTGACTTGCCGCCTCGCATTGATATCGTTGAAAGTCAACGTCCCCTCTCGCCACGGCCCTGAAAGAGAACAGAATCATCTCAGCACGAGATAGGGGACATTCTTTCTGCGCTCAGAATGCGAACTTCGTTGCACCCACGAAACGTCATTTTCTACACACAAACACGCTTCCAGACATTTCAAAATTGTGCTCCTCGGCTGATACGCTGTTTTTCCTTGTCTTCGACACATCGATTGGGCGCCTATCGGTCTCCAATCAGCCCCGCAGCACTCTCGAGAGGTCCCCATTACAAATGCCTCGTGGCCGCGCTTCCTAATTCGAAGCCTCCTAACTGGGACCAAAAGCCAAAACGGATTCTCGTCACGAGGTGGCGCTGGATGGTTCTATATAAACCGACCACCCATGCTGATGTTTCTTTGTGTCGTCTTTCTGAGGTGCATTCAGCAGAATCGAGCGATATCTGCGTGCCCCCCTGCGAAGACGTCTTTGTTCCTCTCAGATTGTGAATCTATCACTGCCTCCTTGTTCAACGCAGCACTCCCCTGTCCCCATACTCTCACGTCTGAGTCATGATGCTATCACCTTTGCTGGGTAGCAGGCTTCCCAACGGCTCCGAAGGGTCTCCTCGCCGTGATGGCACGGAGCGGCCTCGCTGGCTGAAAAAGCACGAACAATACTACATGTTAGGCGGAGATCTTTTCGTCTTGGTGCGTTTTCCAATCTCGGTTCTTTCATTCACGATCATGAACTCCATTTTCCTAGATCGACGATGTTATTTTCAAAGTCCATTCCTACTTCTTCAAACGAGAAGCGCGCAATTTCTTTGAAGACGGGCCCACCGACGGTGCCTCGGGACAATCTGTGAGAGATTGCGACGGTAGAACGGAGGACCAGCCGATCCGAATACTTGACGTTACTGTTCAAGAGTTCGAGCAGTTTCTGTGGGTCTTTTACAATCCGTGAGTAATCAACACCTCTCGTCCCTCTCCCTCTCTCTTATTTCTCCCCAGTCGCTACAGCATCTATGACGCCCCCATCGCCGCCTGGTTCTCGATTCTCAAACTCGCCCATCGTTGGGACTTCCCCATCGTTAAAGCTTTCGCATTGCGTGAGCTTAGGCGTCGGGAACAAGAAGTGGCGCTCGTGACACGGATTCGGCTATATCAAGACTACGAGGCACCTCCGGAGTACCTGGTCCCTCTTTACGCCGAGCTCTGTGCTCGAGATCTCACGCCCACAGAGGATGAGGCCATGGAACTTGGCTTCGAGCGGATGTACCGGGTATTCAAAGCTCGGGAGCTCTTGAGGTCCCCAGTCGACCCTAGTGACGAAAGTTGCGTCAGCCCCTTACCAGAAGGTGTCACTGAAGAAGCTACGTTTCCAACAATCGAGGCCATCTTCGGCCTTCCCCAGTATCCTCTCCCCAATGGTCGTGACGAAATGGCCGCCGGCAGTGATGCCCTCCGCCAGGAAGGTAAGTTCAATCTACTAGGACTTTCTCGTATTGAGGGTTGAGTCAGATGGCTGACTACAACGCGTATCCGCAGACGAGTTTCGAACTCCCCCCGAGGAGAAGGACGTTCCAATCATCAAGTCTCCAGAACAGAAGCTGAAGAAGGATCGGACGAAGAAAAAGAATCCCAAGTAGTGCGACGTCATTTTCCTTCGTTTGTATTGAGATCATTCCACGTTCCTCTATCTTGACGTTCATTTTGTATTTCTACTGCTGAGTTCCCATATTCAGCGTGTACAACATTTCTCCTTGAGGCAAATGTGTATCGTGTACAAAAAAGCCTTTGTTCACTTCGATCCAACGTCCGAGAGAGATTTCTGCACGTTCCTCACTCAGCAAATTACAACCGTGGCCTCAGTCGCGAGTCGTGGCTCGCAACACGTCAAGAGGCGACAGTCAAAGACCCTTTTCAGCTCCGACTTTGAGGTCTCCTCGCTCGATATGGATGTCTGAAGTCCTCGAGGACTGAGTGACAACCGCTGCACTTGGACTACGCGCAAACGCAATCGGTCTCGATAGAACATCCCCATCGCTATCGACAGAAGGAGGTTTTGCTGCCCACGACCGACCAGTTGTCACTCTGAAAATGATCATGTGGGGTGAAAGTGCCTGTATGAGTCTGGCTGTCAGTTCCGAATACTTGAATACGGAAGAGAGGATAACGACTGACACTGAAAGCGTTGAACAAATAATCAAACACGTTGAGCGCAACGTCGTACCCAACATAGTCCGCAGTCGTACCCTTCGCCGGGCCACTCACGCCCAAAGCA
Organism: Candolleomyces efflorescens; assembly: GCA_027579765.1. Classification (NCBI taxonomy): domain Eukaryota; kingdom Fungi; phylum Basidiomycota; class Agaricomycetes; order Agaricales; family Psathyrellaceae; genus Candolleomyces; species Candolleomyces efflorescens. The sequence goes on from JAMZDL010000079.1 coordinate 28,918, forward strand.
GCATCGATGATCCCGAATACCGTGAGCGGCAACACAGCTTCAATGAGAATCGCTACAACACCAGTGTAGCACTCAAGACGCGAATTGGAACCGTCACTCCAACTCGGAGTACCGAATTCGTCGTCATCGGAAGCGTGGAACATCTTGGTTAGGCGACGGCGGGCTTGAATAAGATGAAATGAGATGAGCCCGGTCACCATCAAGTTGGTGCAAACGACGAGGAACGCCCCAGCTCCTAGAAGGTCGGAGTTCGGGATTCCGCTCGGCTTTGGGGCAGCATCAGTGGCGATATTGACGGCTGGGAGCGGAAGGTGTGAGTACCGATGCCCAAAGCTGTAACAACAGCCCAAACCTACCAGTGGAGGCGAGATACGTAAGTATTGGTAGGATCAGCACCCATGGCCGATGTGACCAAATCACATAGCATCTGTACACCTTCATTCATTGATTCATGAGTTCCCGCCATCAAATAGACTTCGAACAGACATACCAAAAGCCCATCTCCAATAACGATTATAGCCGTAGAAGCGCCCATGCTAGCAAATCGAACCCACCACATCCTATACTTCGCATGCATCTTGATCCACCCATCGGGCGATCCAGCTTCGAACAGGATTCGGAATCCCCACGACTTGTCCAGGCTAATCTGGAAGATCTTGAGGGCAGTGATAACGAAACTGAGAACGATGTATCGAGTACGACTACGTCTCTGTTCTTTTGGAGTTTCCAGAAAGACAGAAAGGCCATAAAGCGCCATGAACAAGTGGATACCTGCATCAGGTGTATATGGAGCGCATCAGGCATTGGTAGCGACGATAGAGACAAGTATCGGAAGACGGACGCACCAGCTTCTCCACATGCAATTCCATCGTTGGCATACCTGACCTGTGCCGCCGAATTGGCGACAACAGTCATGTTCACAGCAGGAGGGATCGCCATAGTTGCTCTGAGACGGTCGTAGAGCTATACAGTCTCAATCCTGAAGGCAAAGGACTTGAATACAATCTTCCCGCTCCAACCCCTTCTTATGTTCGAAAAGTGGACAGGATTAGGACGAAGGGCGGCGAGATGAAACACGACGACACCGAACATACCATCTACTCCAGCCATTCAGTTTGGACAGCCCATCTAGTTTGATAGCGTTGGAGTATGAACGCGGTCAAAGCTTATGTTCTGAACTATGTAGATTTATTGTCCTGGTGCTGATGAACTAGCGTATATTTAGCACTGGCTCCACTCACCAGTGATCCTCCCATCCTCCTATTTTTGGCTGTAACCCCGCCTTGAATCTACAGAGCTATCAAAAATCACTCGTTAACGCGTCTCAGAGAGACTAACGTACTGCCAATGCCATGTAAGCGGACGTTTTTGTTTCCTTCGGCTCCACTACGAGGGCTACCTCTGTCTCGAGATGTAGCAGTTAAACTCAGTATATTGCAGTGAGTACTTCTTTGTTCGCTTTCTTTATGAAGCCCTCATCTATCCATTCTGGCAGGTGTGACGACACCGTGTTCTCACCGCTGCTCTATCAATCTTTGGGATGCTGGTCAAGCTAAATTTGTCCAGGGCGTCTCTCCTGCATTTTATGGGGTCCTCACCCATTTTGTAGGTCCTCGTAGCAACCTTGGCAATCAGATGTCTACTCACATGTTCTCTAACTTCGTTCCTCATCATATATAGCGTTTACTATATTCTCATTGAAACGAATGCTTATCTACTTCATATCGTATACAATAAAACCCTTTCGTTATTCTCGATCCAACCTTCAAGAAGGAATCCTCTACATGCCATACTTCAACCAAAATATATTCCAATTTGCCCACTCGTGGCTCGCAACGGGACCGTCAAAGACTCTTCTCAGTCTCGACTTTGAGGTCTCCTCGCCCGATATGGTCCTCTGAAGTTCTCGAGGACTGAGTGACAACTGCAGCACTCGGACCTCGCGCAAACGCGATTGGTCTCGACAACACATCCCCATCGCTATCAACCGACGGAGGTCTTGCTGCCCACGACCGACCAGTCGTCACTCTGAAGATGATCATATGGGGTGAAAGTGCCTGTATAAATCTGACTGTCAGTACTAGAAACCTCAATACGAAAGAGAGGATGACGACTGACGCTGAAAGCGATGAACAGGTAATCAAACACATTGATCGCAACATCATATCCAACGTATGCTCCCGTCGTATCCTTCGCTGGACCTGTCACGACCAATGCAGCGTTGACGATGCCAAATATCGTGAGTGGCAGCACGGCTTCGATTAGAATCGCCACAACACCAGTGTAGCATTCAAGACGCGGGTGGGAGCTGCTACTCCGAGCACCAAATTCGTCGTCAGAAGCGTGAAGCATCTTGCTTAGGCGACGACGCGCTTGGATAAGGTGGAACGAGATGAGTCCTGTCACCATCAAGTTGGTGCAAACGACAAGGAACGCCCAAGCTCCTTCGAGGTTGAGGTTCGGGTTTCCGGTTGATTCGGGGATCGCGACTGTGGCAATACCGACGGCTGGAAGTGGAAAGTATGAGTTCCGATACCCTACAGTCTCAGAACAGCGTTAACTTACCGGTGGAAGCGAGATACGTGAGTATAGGTGGAATAAGGACCCATGGACAGTGTGACCATACGACATAGCATCTATAAACCTTCATTCACCCAGTCGTGAATCTCAAATATTCGCGATCAAAGCCGTTAACGGACATACCAAAAGCCCATCTCCAATAACAGTGATAGCCGTATAGGTGCCCATACTCGCGAATCTAACCCACCACTCCCTATACTTCCCATGCATCTCAATCCACCCGTCCGGCGATCCAGCTTCGAACAGAACTCGGAATCCCCACGCCTTGTCCAGGCTGACTTGGAAGATCTTGAGGGCGGTGATAACGAAACTCAAAACAATATATCGAGTCCGACGGCTCCTGAGTTCTTTTGGAGTTTCGAGAAAGACGGAGAGTCCATACAGGGCCATGAACAAGTGGATACCTGCATCAGATAGTAGCGCATCAGGCCGGGTATGGACGATAGATAGATGAAAGAGTGACGCACCAGCTTCTCCACAAGCGATCCCATCATTGGCGTACCGTACTTGTGCCGCAGAATCAGCGACAACGGTCATGTTCACAGCAGGAGGAATCGCCATGGCTGCTCGGGATGGTCGTAAAGCTATAGAGCCTTGATTCCAGAGCAGAAAGCAAGGACTGGAGTGCAATCTCTTCGCTCCAATTCACTCTTATGTCGAAAGGTTGAACCAGGTTTTGACGGAGAGCGCCTCTATGAAACGCGACAACGCCGAACACACGTCTATTCTGGCCATTCAGTACGGACCGCCCATCCTCGTTTGACAGGCGAATATGAATGGGGTCAAAGTTTATGTCGCCTTGATCGTCCTCGTGTTGATGAGCGAATATATTTTTAGCACGGCGTCGATCACCCAACTCCTCCTCTGCGTCTATTGCTCACCGTATAGCCTCCTCGACTTGCATATACAGAGATGGTCAAAGAAGTTTGTTATCTAAATCTAACCCTCAAATGTGTCGGACTCGTACGGTAGACGTTCAGGTCGTGTTCATAGAGCTGGTCTTTCGAGAAACAATCGATCCCTAGGCGAGATTGAGGACGATAGGCAGCCACCAGGTGAGGAGTAGATCATATTGATCCTCCCCTTCCCTCTCACCCTGCTTTGTAAATCAAAGCAATACGGCGACTCGAGCACTCCGGAAGGATAGGCGCCACTCACGGATGAATCCCTGAATCGGTCCCGATCAGCCCGGCTAGTGGCTCGATCGACAATGAGTTTCAACGTTACGCTTTTACTGTTCAGTAAACCCGATATCGTTAGTTCCACTTTGTGCTTTGCGTCAGATAGTTCAGTTGATGCCCCTGACCTCTGGGCAAAATTCATCAAGTCCGAACTGAATTCAGAGGAGGATTTGGCTTTGTCGTTTCTGAAAGATGCGTCCTAGACGGCTGATAGTACTTCGCAGTATGCACTCAAGAGTCAAGACCGGTTTGAGTCTAGGTATTTCTGTCACCTTCTTCGTGAGTCCTATGACCCCACCCCCAATTGTACGTACAGAATATCGACTTCTCATCTTTGTTAAACACGGCACTGTGGGTGGTTGGGTGCGACTTCAAGTTCGAAATACGAAATGTGTGCTACACTTGACACTGCCAAAGTACGTCCACTTCCTTCCGTCAATATCGTGTTTAATGGTTATTGAAAGGGCATTTAATCATCTTGATTATCGCTTACTGTTGGATTTGTTTAAACATCGTCCCTCAATTAATCACCCATTCCAATGCCTAACGAGCGCGTTGCCTGGGAAAAACAGGGCGTCCCCCATTTCCCGATGGGGAGGGAGGGCTTCGTCGTCCTCTTCCAGGTTCAGACTCGCTGATTCTTTGGGAAGGCTTCACTATTCACTGAAGCGTATAAGGGGTACGTTGCTATCGGCTCAAATCAGGGCTGCATGGATACAGAGCCAGGATATTCTCAAGGAGGTTTGGACCGAAGGTGGATGACCTTTATAGCAGGTTGGTTGGGTATTTACAATGACGTTCTGTTTGGAGCACGTTCACAGGCATAATCATATCGCATACTGTAGGCCAAACGTTTCGTTCTTGGAGTGACACAGATGGACTTCCTAAAGGTTCTGCTACTCCTTCACAAAAAACTCATCCACCCCAAGATCCTTGAAACAGTTTTGAATCTGCTTGGAGGAAGGGTATTAGACTACGAGAGAGTTGATGCACGATCATAGGCATGTAGGACTGACCCATTCCATGAGAATCGCGCATATCAACGAGCAACGCCTTTCTGAGAGCTTTGGCGCAGATAAGGATTCCTCGTCGGCAAACATGATGGAAATAGGATGGGATCCCCACCATGTCCCACCGGCGTCTGGAGCGTTGAGCACAAGAACCAGGAATAGCCACTCCTGGCCATTGGTGAGTACACCCCGGATGACCTTGGCCCTGAATGACGAGTTTAACGGGAATTATCGCAAGTGGCAGGCGGACTCACTTTAAGGTCTTCGCGCACGCCGCCATCTCGGCGATCGTCTGAGGAATATGGGATGGGAGCGTCTTGGTTGGTGCGAGCTTCGCTTCGGCAACCAAAAGCGCCGTGTGCCCTGGCTCCACAACGGGATCTCTGAGCAAGGACCCTGACACCGACATCGTAAGTCAGGGGGGAGAGGGGGTCGGATTGGAGCTCACCAATGTCGGGAGAACACATGAGCGTGCAGTCGATATTGCCCGAAAAGGTGTCTGGAGGTATTGGCTGCTCCAAACTGAGAACAAGGCGGGGAATGGTCGCAGTGCACACCGAGAGGATGCGGAAAAAGAAAGCCTCTATCCAAAGGCGTGTCGCGGCTTCATTCTAGTAGGGTAAATCGCCAACCCCTCACAAGTTTTGGAGGGGGGATACGCACTGAGCGAGGAACATGTTTCTCTAGCATTGTCAGATGTTGGAATAGGTACGAGGCAGACCATAACCCATTTCCAAGTTTGTTGAGACCTTGCGCCCGCTCCACGGAGCCGGGTTTCAGTTTGAGGGAATAAGTGTCGTCCGACGCTTTCCCAACAATTGAAAGTTTCAGCAGGTGTTGCGTCGTGGTGGGGCGGGAAAACGTGTAATTCTTCAGCAGGGAAGTGAGTTCACGATTGTCTCACACAGTTCCGTTGACTTACCAGGGCATCTGTCTTGGAGCTCAGCAGTTGACGAATTTGGTTCAGGAGATCAACCTCGCCGGGCTCGAAGGTGTCGGTGTCTTCTTCCCTAGAGCTCCCAATGAGCTGGTCGATGGCAGTCAGGGCTACTTGAAGCTCCAATCCAGTCAAACCGGATATAGTCCTCCTCTTCCGCTTATACATGGTGACACGACTATGGGAGACGAAGGGAGTAGGGGTGTCGGATGAGAGTCGAGGGGAGATGATGGGAGGCGGTGGGAGAGCATAGACTCGCAACCATTCGTTCCGCTCTGTGTTGTCAGGCAAAATAATGACCATTTAAGGAAGGAAACGTAAACAAAGACAACATAGCGGAACGACTGGGAGACTCGGAGCACTTTCGAGGGAATCCCCCGTGCTTGGATAGAGCTTCGAACTAAGTTCACGTTCCACGCCTTCAAACCGGTGCGCAGTTCGTCTGCGCATGGACTGCGGCGTGCCCACTAAACTAATCAGATAAGATGTAATTCCTGTCCGCATGCCCAAAACAGCATGTCCTCGTCCCACTATCCCTCACACGAAGCCACTCGGTACCTGAACCCTCAAAATGGTCTCTACTAATAGTATACACCCACTGCGCATGCATAATCAGGCCTCCCTAAGAACACGACAGCAACCGAAGCTCGCGCCATTCTAGGGTGAGGCCATTGTTCTCGACACGCGGCCCCGTACTTCATCGGAGTCACAGAACACCACCCTCGTTGTCCACACACACACAAGTCCGATATGTATTCCTCGGGCATCATGCCTCCTTCCTAAGGCGCCTATCAAGATCACACGCATTGTCCGCTCCCGATATAGGGTGCCACCGCCTCGTGTCCGCTTTTCCTACATTCGAAGCTTGATTGCGTTCCATTTCCAAGTCGCGTTGGGAACTCGGAAACCGATTCTCAGGCACAGACCTCCAGGTCCCTTGCATGGCTGTATGGCTGTATATAAAGGGAGGAAAAACGAAGGAGTTCTTCAGTGGTCGTCTTTCCAAGGTGCTTACAGCCGAATCCCGTTGTGCGCCCCTGCCAAAGACGTCTTTTCACTCTTTCGAGTTTTTTTGACTTGAATCGACTATCTCATCTCTCCTCATATTCATCTTCGTGCTTCTAGTCATGCTTTCACCTTTGCAGAGGCCGTTCAACGTTGGTGGCCTGAACGAGACTTTCGGCGGTAGCGGCTCTCACACCTCCAGTCCCACCTCATCTCGCCGCGACGGCAAGGAGAAGTCTCGATATCTCATCAAACATCGAGAGTACTACATGGTCGGTGGCGACCTATTCGTCTTGGTCGGTCTTTTACTCTATTTCGCGTTATTTCGTCGCACGGCTCTAGCATGTCTGACTCCGAAATTCCTCCCAGATCGACGACGTCCTCTTCAAGATTCATTCCTATTTCTTCAAAAGAGAGGCTCGGGAGTTCTTCGACGACGCTCCTGCAGACTGTGCTCAAGCGGCGCCACGTTCAGATGAAGTCGACTTGGGAAAGAGCGAAGACAACGCGATCAGGATACTGGATGTGACCGTTCAAGAGTTCGAGACTTTCCTTTGGGTATTTTACAATCCGTACGCCTCTCTATCCCTATCTCTCTCTCCAAACCCCGATTCCATCGTCCACTCATTTCCTCTTCTCCTCCAGGCAATACAGCATCTACGATGCCCCAATCGACTCCTGGTTCACCATCCTCAAGCTCGCTCACCGCTGGGACTTCCCCATCGTCAAAGCATTCGCTCTCCGCGAGCTCCAACGACGCCAGTCGGAAGTCCCACTCGTCACCCGTATCAGGATCTACCAAGACTACAACGCCCCGCCCGAGTATCTCGTCCCTCTCTACGGAGAACTGTGCGCTCGAGACCTGACTCCCACCGAAGAGGAGGCGGTGGAACTCGGGTTCGAGCGGATGTACCGCGTTTTCAAGGCCAGGGAGCTTCTGAGGTCCCCAGTTGACGCCGTAGACGAAAGCGGCACTTACCTCAGTCCTATGCCGGAGGGGATCACGCAGGAAGAGACGTTCGGTACCATCGAGGAGATCTTTGGGTTGCCTGCGTACCCTATCGCTGAAGGTGCTCAAGACGACGTTGTTCAAGCAGGAGGTGTACAAGAAGGAGGTGTTCGAGACGAAGTTGTTCAAGACGAAGGTGCTCAAGAAGAAGGTGCTCAAGACGACAAGCACGGCGATAATGAGGACGGAAGTTCCAGCACGAGTGTTCAGGACGACGACGACGTCGATGTCTACCTCGATGCCGTTGGTGAGTTTTATAATCCCCGTTCTATCGTAGGAGAGTGATGACTGATTGATATGCGCCCTTTTTTGAACTCTCAGACGACTCCCAGGACGAGGAGAAGGACGAGGGGAAGGGAGAAGATCAAAAGAAGAAGTCTGCAAAGCAGAAGAGGGCCGACAAGAAGCAGAAGAAGAATAAGAAGAACAATCGATCGTAGAGCTGGTTAGGTTTTCAAAGCTCTGTCCCTATAATTCCAAGTGTAGTCTTGCGTCGCATCCAGCCGTCTTTCTTGTGTTGTTGTCTGACCTACGAATTTACGTGTATTAGTACTGTGTCGAATCGAAACCCTTTCTTGCTGAGCTTCGCTGATTCGTCCGTTATTATTCGTCGATCCAGCTCGCGAGGGACAAATGTAAACCGACTATTCAAAGGACCTTCGTCAAGAACCATTCACTGCGTAGCCCGAGGCAAAGGATGGGCGATACTGGCATTTTGCAGACTACGCGAGTCGGTTGACTCGGGCTAGCGGTGGCGGTGTGATAAGGTCACTATCTTATCACGCCGTCTGGCCAAGGCAATTGCTGCCAGCAAGGGAGCGCTAATCTCCACCTTGCCTTCGATCCTCACCGTACCTTCTGACTCTTCCGGACGCCATGCCTCTCTCTCTGCTGTGCTCGTCGACTCGGTCGAAGGCGCCCGCCCACATTCGAGGACCTCGAGCCCAATCCTCCCCGATCGACACCGACCTCTCTATCCGCGCCAGCGTCGGATTCTATCGAGGAGGCGGTCATTAATGTGGCCTTATGGAGAGACGTGGATATGAGTGAGTTGCATAACAAATGAATTTGTTGCCTATTTACTTACATTTAATTCGTGATAAATCATAGCTGACTCCTCTTCAACAGCACCACACCATACGACGTACGTTGCTACGAGTCAGCGCTTCTGAGTCGATTTATCAGGAAGCAACCGCGCAGTATGAGGCGTTGAAACCGGAGAGGTGTACGTAGAGGGCTACATGGCTATGGAGTCTTCACTCGGTGAGTATATAAAGCTCTCGTTCATCTTTCTAATCACTAAATCCACTGCCCACCAAGCCGCTGCGTCGTTGGGTGTTGAACGCCTAACGAATGAGTCGCCCGGTCTCTCATCCAGCGGTGACAGAGTACCAACCACGGTTCTCTTCACCTCTTTCCGCTCCACCGATCCAGGAAAGTCCACCGAAGCATGACCTCCCCGTTCTCTCGGATCGTAATCCATACGGCACCCGCAATCGCAATGTGTTGACACGGAGCTCGGCGCTCTATGCGAGAGGGCAGAGACGGGTTCATGGGAGGAGTATCTCTGCTCCTATCGTTCAACACCAGGCTCTACCTGTACCCGTCAACCATGCTCATCTCGACCCAAGACCGAAGCCCACTGCATCCACCTATGCAAGCTACCCATCGGAGACGCTCAACGCTCGAGTTGTCTCCAACGCGCAGGAAACTCAGGACGTGACGGACTTTCAGGCTCATTTCAACGTCACCACGACGTACCCACCTCGTCCTCTACCCGCGTACTCGCACCCACTCAAGACCAGCAACAAACCCCTCCCACCCCGTCCACACTCCTCTCCCAACCGACCTCCCAGCACACTCCAAGATCCCCCTCCCCACCCTCTCGCTGCACCTACGTCTACCTCCAACTCCCCACACTCCCCCCACGCAGCGATCCCCCTCCCCCGCCGTCCACCCTCATCCATCACCCGCCGTCCCCACTCGAGCACATTCTCCGATTCCCGGTCCAGGGACGACGAGTCCCGCGAGCTCCTAGCCCGGATGGCAGCCCACAGTCGGACTCTGAGCTCTGAGAAACGGTATTGGGAGGCTGTACCGAGGATATCGGCGCCGAAGGAGGGTCAGGTGCTTGTGCAGTATCAGCAGCCCCAGCCCAAGGCCCGGGTTAGTATGGTCAGGGTGGCAGGAGGAGGAGGAGGAGGAGGGGAAGGTGGAGTCGATGAGTACGGTGTGAATGAGCAACTTGGAGGTACGAGGAGGAAGGGGAGTGGGTTGGGAATGTGGAAGTTCATTTCAGGTGTGTCCACTTTCCGTGGTACGATCGTATCATCGCTATCCTTTGACGTAGACTGCGTCGGAGGTGGTTCGAACTCCGAATCCACCGAACGACCTCTCGAACGCTCTCAACGTTCCGAACACGTCGAAGACCTTCATACGCGACTCGGATTCCGACGACGTAGCACGAGCGCTACCAACGTTCCCAACCACGACTCCGATCACACGACGACCGTGTATACTAGTACACCACCACCGGCTCCTTCGATGTCCAAGCTCCGCACCCTCAGGCTATCCAAACTACGCAGATCGCGCCCACCCTCGATCACGTTCGACGTTCCGTTAACGACGATCCAACCTCGTCCTCAAGCCCCAATGACGACAAGTTCGACTTTGACTTCGACTGTTCGTGGTCCTACCAGTGGTGGGGAATGAGTTCGATCAACGAACCATCTATCCGCGTACGCAGCTCCGAGAGCCCGATTCTAAAGACGCTGTTGTATTTGTACTTGTACGATGATGTATCTCTCCGTTCTCTTGTTTCCTGTACATACGATAACTTACAATCATAATATGATACGAGCAGCTTTCAGTATCCCGAGCGTTCGGTCTATCTCCACCAAGGGTTCCCACAGAGACAGACAGACGGAATGGAAGATATTCGGGATTTCGATTTCTTCTCCCGCCCCCGCAGAGTGCGTCCTGAGGCCCACAGGGCCGTGTGTCGACGTGGATCCACGTATGCATGCATGAGAGAACGAGTGTGTTTTCCTCAGGATTGCTGGCGAGCTGTACCCACCCATGAGAGTTCGAGGCTCGGGTCGTATTCACGGAGAAATATGTACGGGTCGCATCCAATGACGGCTGGAAGATTAATGAGCTAACGTTACGACTTGGAGCTCGTATTACTTGATCTATCTATCACTTGATATACTCGAGCTGAAAGTATATCAAACCATAAGCGCTCATCTACCTTTTCAAGATACATAACTTATCATTCACCCCGTCGAAGGGTGACGCTTTGATACAAATATCTATCTTTCCTCCTCCCATCAAGGTCTCGCAACGGAGCGTCCAGTCTCATTCAATTCGAGTTCGCTTCCGTCTAAGCACGACTGATGAAGGTGGAACGAAATGACAGCCCCCATCGCCTCGTGTATCAAGGTTTCTCTTCAGTCCCCAAAAGCGGTCGTGTGAGCTGTGCATCCATTATTCCGAATGCACACTCCCATACACGACACGCACCAGATGCCAAATGCAATTAGTGGCGTGTAGCGTGTATCCGGAGGGCTGTTATCTCCGCAAACCTCTTCTATCTCTCGTGCTTCTTGCCTTCGCGACACCCCTTGACCGGCGGTACGTCTCCCCTCTTCTTCTCTTCTTTATCCATATTATCACTCCGCGACACCTGAATCTTCCTGCGAGACGAGACGAGACGTGAAGGGTTGGATGCACCGGTCATAGCCTACGTCGTACGTCGTCTGTAAACCATATCTAATCTGAAGGCGCATCTGACAAGGGTCGTAGCGAATGGAAGGGGTACCGTACTCACCACCTCTACCCACCCTCAACGGCCCAGCACACGACCCACCCTGCCCCTCTGCATCCCACACAGCCTCCTCACTCACCACCCAATCAACTTCTACTCCACTACCGCTCCTCCGACCATCCCTACCCTCACTAGCAGCAATGACAGACTACTACCTCTCCTTCGTACCCGCCATCTCCTCCCCCCTCGTCACCACCCCTCCCCTCTCTCCCGAATCCGAGGACGGCGCACTGGACCCATCTTACCGTGACGGCGCGACATGGTCAGGCAGTGACCTCCCGGACTTTCTCACAGTTCCCCGACGGGGTCGCCGACATTGGAGCGAAGATGCCGGGCGGGGACTTAGCGTGCGATACGAAGTCGTCAAAGAGAGTAAGAAGCAGAGAGATGGGAAGCGCAGATCGCTGTCTGTATCGTTAGAGAGGTTGTTCTGCAGTGGAGATGGGGATGGGGATGGTGGGGAATCATACAAGGAGGAAGGGGAAGGAGAGATTGACGACCTGGTGGATGAGAGTCGGAGTTGGAGAGAGAGAAAGACGACTCGGAATAGTAAAGGGGGGCGAGTGATCTCGAGAGTGGGCTTTGACACTTTCGATGCGGACTTCGAGTACCCATCCCCCCACCGACGATTCCATCGACACCCGAATCACGTAGACGATTTCGCTACAAGCGACGGACAACCAGTCACCTTCCAACAGCTTCTAGCTGAAGAACTCCTACGACTCGAAGCCGAAGAGATCATGTCTGGAACACCTGGTAGCTCAACTTCAACGATCCCTCCCGAGTCCAGCTTCCCGATCGTATCGGCTACCGAGAGAGACTTTGCTGCCCACCAGAACGAACTAGACGACGACTCTGAGGAACTGTGGTTCGAAAACGCTAACCACGATCCGCCTTCGCAATCGAACGAAGACCAACGGTGGGGGAAGTTCAGGTCTTTATCCCGATTGACTCAACGGAGAAGGACGTCCAGGCCATCCGGAAGTGGTAGCGAAGGCTCAGAGAAGGAGGAGGCAGCTCAACGCTCAAGCTCAATCAAGAGATCCAGTACCAACAAAAAACACGAGCGACAGGTGGAGACCATCTCCGATGGCGAAGACATCCAATCCGGTTGTCTGCCTTGCTCACAAGGTCCGTTCATCTAACCACCCTCTCTCCAACATCGCACTCATACTTGACATTATGTTTCGTTTCCAGGCATAAGGCGCTCGCTGAGCGCTCTAGCGTTCCGGTTCAGATCCAAGACGCGTTCCAGAGCCGACGATGTGGAACCTACCTCGGAGGACGATGGTATACCTCCGACGTTGAAAGCTTTGGTGGAGAGACCCATGTCTCCGGAAGAGTATCACTCTTACTTCTTGAACTTATATTTGAACAGTACGAGTAGTTTGAACGCCTCGAGAGAGTCAATAGACACTCCTTCTTCGTAATTGTTAGCCATTGGACTCGAATGTAATGAACCCATCATCGCTGAATCTACAATCTCGACTAGATGGGAAAAGCATCCAATGCGACCTCTTCCTCTACTCAAAATTTCGCTTACACCACCCTTCCCGATCATCAAAGGCTGGTGGGAGGGTGAGAAAGTGAATTCGACAGGTAAGATTATGGGAACGAGTAGACTATTCGTACATGCATAACTTCTTCACAACCGACATGTCGGACTGATTCTACTAGGCCTTGTGACCTTGCCACCAATGTTCTATTTTTCAAGGTCGACATTGTGACCACTATCACTCGCATTCAGGCCCCGTTCTGTATCACGATGTGGGTTCCGGATAGACTCGCCATCGAACATCGATTGAAGGAAAGAGGATTCGGCGGTACGATGGGCGAATTGGATAGGATTGAATAAGGCACCGTCTTTAGGTGTAGAGAATTGGGTGAAGGAGCGGCCAGTTGTCACTCGAAATATAATCATGTGTGGAGAGAGGGCCTTTGCGATAGGGAAGTCAAAAAAGAGTGCACGTGCTGAGACGATTGCCGGGACTTACGGCGGAGGCGTAGAAAAGACCTTGGAATAGATAGTTGCAAACGTGGAACCCCGGGGAATCCTGGATTTTGGAACCTAATTGTTGTGTTATTGCTGCGATGATCCCAAAGATAGTGAGAGGGGCAGCGGATTCAATCAGTACACCGATCACTCCGGTGTAGACTTGCATATCTGCTGATGGTAAGATCTTTTCCAGCTGCCGGCGTGCACGAAGCAGACGGAAAGTGATGAGACTCGTCAAAATGATGTTGGTCGAAACGGTCAACAGGCTAGAGGCGGAGAACTCAGAGAACGCCGTGATGGTATCGCCTGTGTAGACTGCCTTGAGGAAGAGGACTACGAATAAGAGCAATTAGCACTCGTGGCTTCGAAGAGGTGGCACAACGCAGACCCAAGGCAGACAGGGAGGCAATCATCGGAAGGATCGTTGCCCACCAAAATTCCGCACAAATTATATAGCAGCGATACACCTGCCGAAAATATCTTTCAGGATTGGAGAAGCTGGGAAACAAATCACTAAGTCAAATCCCTCACCAACAGTGCATCTCCGATGGAAATAAACAACCCGACTCCGGTGTAGCTCAACTGCGACTTCCAGTGTTTGTTGAAATTGACCAGAAGCATCTCCTGCCAATGACCTGGTGACGTAGATTTAAAGAGTGTTTGAAAATAGTTCGCCATGTCAAGAGACCCGCTGAGAGAGAATAACGCTGTAATAGCGAAACTGGCAGCGATGTATCTCTTTCTACCCTTTCGCTGGGGCGCTGGAGTCTCTAAGAAAACTGAGAGACCATAGAGTGCCATAAAGAGGTGAATACCTGGAGGCGTGGCAATAAGACCATTGATTTTGAAGAGCCTCATAGAAATCAAACGTACCAATCGCCACCATGGTCAAGGTCATGTTTACGTAGATGGCTCGAGCTCTCACCGTGATCAGATGTTCCACACGATCTCCGCTCATTGTTGGCGTTTCTTGTAAGTCTGGAGGTCAAGTGCCGATGTGCATCCTCATTCTCGCCGCCATATATACCTTATCGCAGGCTACCCCGCTGTATACAACGCCCCATATTGTCTCCTCAATCTTGTTCATCAACCTCCATTGAAGGCGCAATGAGATGCAGATGTTCATACACATCTGTGCCTGTACTGCCGGGATGCTGTGCTGAACTCATTTCTTCATGGCTATGAGATACGTGAATTGGATCCCAACCTTATCGAAGAAGAGAAAACTCCGGCGCGCGACAATTTCGTCTGATGATCAGGGCCAATAAGGGGAGTAAGGCCTGAAAGGTTTGCATGTTTGCATACTCTGAGGCGTTTTTTTACTCGGGCACATGCAGTGGTTCTATCTCCAAGGCCATTTGCGGGGCACTTGCGAAAGGAACCAGGAACGATCGCCGCGTTCTGGCGACTGCCAGTCCCATCGGGGGCTAGTATCCCCACCCAGGCCGCACGAGCGCGGGTCATTTACATGTGCAGCATTGGCCCCTTCCCTCAGGCTCTAGTATGAATTGAGTTTGACTGGTCTACGGACACCTTGCATATGAGCCAAACACGCTGGAGAAGAGCTGAAGCTGAAGGCGATTCAACTCGGCAAGACCAAACAAATAGGTCGTTGCCAACGTCGAGACTGGGCGCACCTAATCCTATCTCGGAAGAAGTAGTCACAGGCTAGAAGAAGAAGCAAGGACGCAGCTCCGTTGTTGAAGGAATTCAACTCATATTAAGACGAAGATCACCGTGGCTGTCACTGATGTTCAGGATATGCTCGTAACGCATCGCTCTTGGCCCTGGTCGACTCGGGGCGATTGAAGCAATTTATGATGGTGGCTTATCACATTGATTACGATTTGTAAAGGTTCCAACACCGAAAACATAGATCAGGGATGCTCAAGTCGAAGTCTGTGAACTGTTGTTGTCTGCGATCAGACAGGGTGTCAATGGTTTGACCCACTTGCCAATCCTGATTTGCTTAAGTGAATCTTATTGAAAGCCACAGCTTGAGTGGTGCAGGGAAGCCTGGAGCAATGCGTCCTGTGTCTCGCGGGCACAGCAGTCGGAAGTGGGATGGAAAGTCCCGGCCTGCGACATGCAATGCAGCGTCGGCGATTATGCGCTGGAAGGGCTGGACTCCGCTACGGCTGGCTCGTTATCTGGGTTGAACCTGAACCTTCATTCAATCAGAGGAACAGGGCAAGATACGCACTGCCCCACAACTCTAATGATCTCTTGCGAAGACCAGAAGACCTGATCAGCATCATCACTGAAATTCTCTTCTCGAAAATGTGAGTCGGGACTCGGTAGGAGTCTGCCCCCGGTGCTATTCTCTATGTCCTCACAGTTGTTGGCTGCAGGTGCGTGCTTTGATAGCTCCTGAAGCTGCTCGTGCGCGTCAGCCGAACTCTAAGAGACTAGTAAGAGGTATTCTATCCAGGCGCTGATCTACCGGAAGAACTTGGGCGCCGGCATTGGTATGTTGCCGAGCATGAATGTATTGATACCTTCTCCCGTTGGAGCTCGAACACAAGTAACAGTAGAAGTGAATCTTCGTGTTTGTTAAGGCGGTCCCCGCGATGTCGCTATGATTAGAATGCAGTCGTTCAACCCCAAAGCTACTTAAGGGGAAGAAATCAGGGTATACATCGATTCAACGGCGTCAACTCAACAAAATGAGCGACCAGCTTGTGGACCACCTTCGTACTGTACACGCTCGAGCTTTCTATGCAAACGCCACAATCACCATGGTTGTTATTGGTGCGTGACTATAGCTGTCTTCCTACCTCACGCGAAAGTAATAGCTACCAAACGACGCTAGGCATCCACCTATTTATGGCGCTCTATGGTCTCTCTGTCTTTTTGGAGACACCTGAGAGCCAGAGGAAGGGACGAAAGAGATACATCGCAGCTAGCTTTGCGATTACGGCGCTCGCTTCTTTTACTGGATCGCTCGACATGGCAAATTACTTTCAGACACTTTTCAACTCCACTTCACCGGCTCACTGGCTGAAGTTATTCTCGGTTGATTTCTATGAAGGCTGGAAGTTTCTGGTGAGTTACACGGGAGTTGGGCTATTTATTGCGATTGGGGATGCACTTCTGGTGAGGTCTGGACCGTACATCGTTCCGTTTACCTAGAAGCACTCATGCCGTATCGCTCGTGACAGGTGTATCGCTGCTGGATAATTTGCGTGGAGTACCGATGGATAGCAATCCTGCCGGGGATCACGTCCTTGGCTGCGCTAAGTCTGTGTTGCTTTTCCTGATAACCACAACCTATGCTGACACCAACCTTCGTAATCACCAAAAAAAGCCCTCTTCCTAAAATCCACCTTTCAAGCGACGAGTGATACAGTAATGTCTGAAGGAGCCGCCTCCACGTTCCTCACTGTGTCAACCAACATCATCGTCACAAGCCTCATCACATTCCGCCTGGTTCGAGCTCGCCGAGCGCTGGTCAAGATTCTGCCAGCAGCAGATGTTCACGTCTACACGGGAGTGATCGCCATTCTGGTTGAATCAGCAGCCCCTCTCGCAATCTTTGGTATCATTGCAGCGATATTCCAAGAACTGAGCGGCTCGGCAGGTAAAAGACTTGTGTCCCCCGCATTTATAGTCCTCAACTACCTATTCCAAGGACTTTTCTACTCATTCAGCGTAAGTGAAAGCACATCAGACTTCTCGTCACCCATACTCATTGGCCAAAGGGACTCTCACCACACATGATCATATTCCGCGTCACCACTGGTCGCTCTTTCACCGACTTTCCTTCACCTGGCAAGAATGGCATCCTATCCAACCACATACAGTTCGCTCGCCAAACTGCAGAATCCTCGTTCCTTCAATCAACGTTGAATCGCGAGCTTGGGAGAACCCTTGATCAAGATACCGAGCTAGGATTCAATAGTAGGGATGACAATCCCACCTCGACTCAGGGGTCGATCGTCTGTATCGCACAGGAGGAGGCTCACAAGGCCGAGGAGCAACGCATTAGTCGTGATTGACTTGTGTCGTGGAGTCTAAGTTTATTGCTGCATGAAAGTTTTTATCCGTCGTATTTATATTCGGTCCGCGATTGTATACCTTGTGAGAGACACCACAGCTCCGACTCCCGAGCTATCCAGTTATCTTTCAAATTCAGAAACCTTATGAATCGAATCGTGAGATGCAAACACATACCCGAGTTGACTCGAAATTCACCGCAGTGTACCTGTTTCGTGACTGCTCTATTACGTGCGAAGGGGGATGAGAGATATTTCGGATACGAATTTTCTTTGTGATCGTCAGGAGAGATCACTAATAGCCTGAGGAAGGGGCGAGAGGCGCGATTCTCGAAGTTGATATCCTTCTGATACGGCACTGATGAACGTCCCATTTCATTGCCTTCGTAAGATGTAGCCCTATTGTCAGTCAGCGCAAACATCAGGAGGAACTTCTTCGAAGTTGTTGTGAAAGACGACGCCGGCTTCAAGGAGGATTCTCCCTTAAAAGATGATGGACATGAGGATAGCTTTCTCCTGTCGTGCGAACGAAGGAGCGATAAGGTATTTGAAGGCAAAATCAGGCTTCGGGTGAAGTCAGCTACAGTCGCAAGTCTCTCCTGTTGGTGATTGCTCGAAGTATCTATGCGAGTGTGACCATCTCAGCGGTGGCGGTTGGTACGGGAGCCCTTCTCAATTGACGACTCCATCGTCTTCTGAGCTCTGTAATACTCGTCAGTTGAAAAGCTGAGTCAATTGACAGATATCACGGTTGTGTACAACCTGTGCTGGTCAACAGGCAAACAGACCATAATTTGACCGTCGGAGACTCTGGCCCAGTACGACAGATATCGGGGCTCCGGTCTAGTCGGGATGTTCAAGGTGAGGCCCATGATGTTCTTGGGATTCAGAGAGCATCAGCCTAAAGCGGTCATGGTCTCCTCCAGCCTCGGACAGGTTGCTGTCCTCAATATACAGTGCTTGTCGCAGCGTCGTGGAGTCGATCAGTATCGCGCTGAGACCTCAGTCTCGTTTCTATGTGACCTTTTTTCAAGATCGATAGCGGCTGTGATTTGAGGCCACTAGGACCTCCTCACTGGGAGCGAGTCGTCGACTCGGTGGGACCCACTACATCTTTCCAGAACAAGCCATGCACCCGCTGTTCACGTCAATAGCCATTTCTACGAGGGAGGCATGATGAGCGACGATGGGGAGAAGACTGAGGACGTTGGTCGTTAGGCGAGCAAGCTCTGACTCTCCTAGGCATGGTATGCTGGAGGCTACTGAGGTGATATGAGTAGTTCATCACAATCAGGGGTGCTCAGCGAAGCCACTGTGTTGTGTTCTCTTCTCAGTGGACAGGTACTATGTAAATGGGGTTTAGTCCGACTTTGCTTTGGATGTTCTATTGTAGGTACTTGGGCGCGAAGGGCGCCATCATAGCCGCATAGATATCCTGTCGAGAACTATGGACTGATGAATGCTTCCGTCAGCTCAAGTTGTATTCGGACGGACTGCTCAACATGGCAAATTGCTTTCATACACTTTGGGCAACTACACGGCTCCACTGGTGAATTGGGTAGGAGGACTGGAGGACGCTCACAATGCTGATTAGCAACGCATTCGTCGCGATTGACCTCGGTCGTCATGAGAGAGTTTGAGTACGTCGTCGCTGCAGTTATCATTATGAAGTTTCGTTGTGATCTCCAGAAATTTTTGATGCTATGATGACGCGAACGGGGGTCGATGTTTGGGAAGTCAATATCCTTCTGATATGATGTTACCTATCAGCCGACTTCCTCAAGTCAGTCGTGGAAGTTCTCTCTCCACCGTCTTCTCCGACGCATTGCAGCACGATCAAGAAGCCGGGGTGTAGCTATACAATCTGGATTCTGGCAGTCATTGGCACTAAAAGATAGGGATACTAACATGGATCGGGGGTTTAAAGTGGAAACACTATGCGCCCGCGTCGGGTTTAATTCATCCGCGCGACGTAGAAGGATAAACTTGAGTCATCGAGTAGAATCTGTATTTCGCTTTACACGGGAACCATTAGAGCGAGAACAAGAAGCATGATAACGCAAACTAGATACAAGGAAGGAAAACAGTCAGTGCTCATCCACGAGCATCAAGAGCTCAAACATTCTCATTTGTTACCCGACCTTCGGCGTTGTTCCGTTGCTCCTTCACGCCGTCTGTGTGGACAACAGCCAGTTGGCTCTGGCCAGACCGGGCAATATTCGTGTTCATGCCGCTCTCCGGATCAGGGTTGGGGGTTTGCCTGAACTCCCTATTGAAGGTTGATCGGAGGAACGAGGATTCGGCTGTTTGGTGAGCGAACTGCATAGGGTTTGAGAGAGCTCCGTCCTTCATTTTGGGGAATCGGGTGGGGGAGCGGCCGGTGGTCACTCGAAATATAATCATGTGAGGCGAGAGCGACTGGTGAACAAACTGGGTCAGGAATTGGTCCCAGAGAAGTTAATCGTTCCAGCTTACGCAGAAGGAATAGAAAAGGCAATTAGATAATATCAGAAAGACATAGAATGCTGGGGCCTCAGGGGGTCTGATAGTAAATTGTTGGAGGATCACTGCGGCAACACCAAAGATCGTGAGGGGAGCGGCAGATTCAACGAGAATGGCGATCACGCCTGTGTAAAAACCCATATCTCCCGAGGGCAGAGCCTCCCTCGCAAAGCGACGGGCACGGAGAAGTCGGAATGTGATCAAACTTGTGACAACAATGTTCGTTGATACTGTAAGAAAGGTAGAGGCCGAGCTTGTGGACAGACTTAATGCGTAATCCGGGAGGAGGAGTGCGGCGATGAAGAGACCTATTTGTCTCAATCAGCATAAATTGCATTCTAAAGCGTGGCCACAGACCTAGCGCAGCTAGCGTTGTCATTCCCGGCAGGACTGTCACCCATCGATAATCTACGCAAATAATATAGCAGCGATACACCTGTGGCAAAGAATGTGTGAGTGTTGGCGGTTGAATAAAGACCAACCCTTACCAACAATGCATCCCCCACGGTAATAAACAATGAAGCGGAAGTGTAACCTACACGTTGCTTCCAGCCACCCACATTAGATAGCGTTAGCGATGCCCAATGAGTCGGTGAGGTGGCTTCAAAGAAGGGTTGGAAGCTGTCGGCCATGTCGAGAGAGGCAGAAATAGAGAAGAAAAGCGTTATGATACAGCTGGCAGCTATGTACCTCTTTCGGCCCCTTCTCTGGGGCTCCGGGGTCTCCAGGAACACCGAGAGCCCGTACAGGGTCATGAAAAGATTGATACCTGGTATCGTCGGGGGTATATCACGTATTATCAATGACCGACCACTTGTCAACCATAGATGGCTCTGGGGTTGACGCACCGACGACCACCATAGTGATGACATAATTTGCGTAGCAGCTTCGAGCGTATATGCGGACTAGGGGATCCTGAACCTCGCCCATTGAGGCTCACTTGGTCAAGGTCTAGTGGGGAAGTGCGGCTCTACCATCTTGTTTATGCCTTCTTATATCAGTCTGAAGTCATCATCATCCCACTTCTACGCTGAACATCTCCCATATCACCCACTTGAGATATTGAGGGCGATGTACACTTCAGCAGAAAACAACGAATTCGGGTGTTGCTCTGATACGGGGACCTTTTTGATCGACTATCTCGTCGTCTTCTAAGGTTTTGCAACGCTTCTCGCTTCGAAAGTCCAACAGCCGCGAGAAATGGCACACTCACAAGGTTACAATCTTCGGTAGTCCACATACCGAATTTGAAGAGGCGCAGAACTACAGACGTCCAGACTCCCAGCGTAGTCAGTCACCTTGTTTTTGCTAATAGAGCCTTGTCCCAATTTCTGATAGAGTCCGTCGATGGGAAGTTGGCCTTTGTCGTACATTCCCGGGTTCCCTGACCATAGGGTATCCAGTGATCAGCTTTTGTCGTGAGCTATAAGCACGTACTCGAGTTCAACATCGATGTAGTAAACACCAAGGTTGGCTCACAGAGAGGCCGTGGTAAACCATGAGATTGGACGGTGAATTCGGTGTCTCCTTCGTTTCGAGGGTTTCTCGCACCACCGCGGGTGCCCACGACCGGGGTAGCAATGTGCCTAATCGTGTCGGGAGACGCGGCAGTGAAGCGTCTCATTTAGGCCTGTGGAAGGAGACATTGAGCGTCAATGTGTCGAGCAATAATAGAGGCAAGGAGCGTACTCACTGCCCAGATACTAACACCATTCATGTTCTTTGTGTTTGTTCGCACAATGGGCACGCTCGACACTGCCAATTCTACAGTCAGCAGAGCATCAACAACGCGGCGAGATAGGGCGAGGCTCTGGGGTGACTGTTGCGAAGCAGAGTCGAGAGGCTGACGACAGCCACAGTTCGAAAGCAGGGAGAGCCAAGGGAGAGCAACAGAGCTCGCGTCTCAAGCACCGCTTTCCTGCACAGCATCACCGTTCCTAGCCCAAAACGACCCTGCACCGTCCAGCACGTACCCGCCGATGAACCTCGAGAAAATCATATCACTCTCTGGAGACGTAAAAGTATTAAATGGTCTTCCATCCATTCAAAACCCAGTAAGCAAAAAACAAACGAAATAAGATCAAGGTACGGGCTGAAAAAAACGCGAACATGAGCCAGCACATTCCACGTTTAGCCCCTGACCTGTTACAGTCCAGTGTAAACAAAAAGGCAAAACGTCCAGCGCCGCCAGTCCCAAGTAAGTCCAGCTTTCTTGATGTCTTCTCGAACAGAAGTGATCGATCGAGGAGCGCTCGATAGGGATGATCATCGAGCGCTTGCGATGGTTCGTACGTTGGTCATTTTCATGCTTTCGAGCCGTCTTGACGAGACCGCGAATGCAGCTGTGAGAAAGGAGACGGAGTCAGCACGGTGTATGGGTATGGAATGAATGGGGCGGGGGTATGAAAGAGTCGAGTAAACGAACGGTGAAGGCAAACGCGATGAACTGGACCAAAAAGAAGAGAGGGAACACATACCGAAACACGACCCGAACAACGTCGCACACAACGACGCCTGCACACTCCCTCCCTTCCCTCTACTCCTCTGCCCCGACTCGTCCTCATGCTGCGAATACGACGACACCGAGCTCGCGGCGCTCCTGGGTGTCAAAGGCAAAGTCGTCGTAGGCGAGGGAATCACGTCCTGTGGTGACCCTCCCTCTCCTTGCCCACCGTCACTCGAGGACGACGCGAACGTCGTCGTAATAGTAGGCACGACCATTGGATTCTGCCGCTGCATCTGCTGCCTCCTATGCTCCGTCTCCAAATCCTTCAGCGCCCTTCTCTGTTTCTCGAGCGGGTATCGAGGAACTTTGACGACACCGCTAGTCCTAGGCGTCGATACCGCGAATTCTGTGAGGCTGAACGGCTGATAATACCCAGTCGTCGTGCCCGACGCATGGTTGCCAGCGTCGGAGAGGGATGTAGAGGCGAAGGAAATGTGGGGTGCGACGGGCGGTAGGGAAAGTGGAGAAGGTCTTCGAGGGATATAATGCCTGTGGTCCCTAGGTGAGTTCGGTGGGCTCAACAGAGCAGAAGCCGACGAGGATGCCATGGACATTCGATGAACGATCGATAGATGAGTTCGGGGGAGATGATAGAGATACGGAAATGAGTTTGCGAGAAATGAGGACCAGCCCCCGTTCGAGAAGAGAATTCGTTTGTTTTTTCGACCAGCGAATGGTTGGTTAGATGGATGGTGGAAGACAGGAAGAACCAAACGGAATTTGTGGGCGCTGCGCCTCCATGTCGGGGCTGTGCTATGTTTTGGACCCTGGAGACCGGCCAACACCGGGAGCCGACGACCTTCAAAACTAACACCGTCAAGCTTTGATGAAAATCGAATTTCACGCCAAGTCCATGCTCAAAACTCTGGCTCTGAAAGCATCTCACGCTCTCATTGAATCCAGCTGAAAAAACGGCTCTTGCGTTGGTTGCGGCTCTCGGACTCATGATATTGTGTATCCCCGGTATATCCGAGGGTCGCTCACCGGTGAAGGACGATAGGTCAATATGAGGTTCTCGACTCCTCGGGATAGGCAGCTCGTAGACTATCTACCTGTATTATGGCTGGCTGTATGAACCACAACTTCCGACCTTGGGCAGTAGTCAGCGAATATTGCAAGCAGTAACTCGTAGCGATAGCTCACACTTTCCCACGGGATGGCATCTTTCTCTCGATCCAGCGTGGTAAGTAATTGGTGCTGAACTTCTCGAGCCTGGGAATGCCGGATCCTTCGTGAAATTCACAAGGTGCGCCGACGGCTTCCTATCAATCAAAAAAGCGTTTTAATAATCATCACCCGAATTGTATGGAAGTCCGCAACATCAGCATTGCTGGCTTCATGAAAGTTGACGATTCGCAATTGTCATGGGTCGCGCTAGTTTGGTCCCTCTTTGAGGGGCGAGCCCCCTATAGTGAATGTCTCCACTCCGTGATTGGTAGGCACCTCGCTCGCCGAAATTCTCTACGCTGGGAAGCTGAAAAGGTCTACGTGTTCCGTGAAACCAATGTTTTCAACATACTCGTCCCCCGAGTTTGACTGTGCCAGGCATCCTTCGAAAGTACCCGGGTTCGAACATCTTCCATGACCCGCCAATGCCCTGTGGTTAGCCAAAAACCTTTCCCTCTGGGAACGAGCACCAGGATTATTGCTCCCAGACTGCCACTATGAACGTCCCAATCATTGCCAGCGGGCCGCCATCAACGACGAAAGGTCCCTTGTTCATATCCTCGATCGTATTACAACTGGATGACACAGCTCGAAAAGACACCATGAGCCATTTCGAACTTCGGAAGACATCTCAGTGTGGGGAATACACGATACTTGGCCAACAAAACCCGTATCCCAATTTGAGATGGATTGCACATTGGCGTGTTTCGAGAGCCGGCTTCCTTTCTCGAATAAAATTGTGGTCAACTTCTGAACGGGAAAGTCGATGTGATTGAACTTCCGAACCTAAACCACGAGATATGTTTTAGTTTCACACTGGGGACTTATATTCAGTATTTGGAGGGGCCTATAATTCTACTTTTGGGACTTCGGATCAGTGGGCCGTCGTTGGTCGCCGTCGTCGGAACTTCAATGAACTTGAAATCGTGGGAATCTCTCCTGCACTCGCCAATTTCGCTTTCCCACTTTTTCCCAATTTCTCTTTCCCACTTACTCGCCAATTTCTCTTTCCCACTTTTTCTTCCCTCCATCCACCTGCGATTATTGTGACAGTCTAACAGAAGTCCTAGGTAGTTTTTGATTGATCTGCACTCTTTCTTTGTCGCTCCGCGCCTCAGCTTTCACCAGTCATCGGGAGGGCCGTCGTCTGCTGAGGGCCGAGGACCACCAGGTGGATTTCGCTCGACTCCGCTGCCCACAACGTTCAGTGAGTCGGTGGTCTTCTTGTATTCGGAGGCAAACTTACTTCAAGCAATGTAGAACCCTCCGGCCGAGCGCGTCTCGTCAAAAAGAACCGGTTCCCCGTCGCGGTACCGGCACGCTGGAATTCCGTTCATCGCCGTCGAAGGCCAGCTGCACCTTCAGCACGCCAGCGAAGCTTGGTGACCTTGCGGCTAAAACCCTGCCTCGAAGAAGTGTCTCAAGGCGTTCCTGGATGTGGAATTGTATTCTTGTTTAGCTACTGTAGGCTACTGTAGGCTGTGAACGATACCACAGGCGGCGCGTGATCCCTCTTGAGGTTACTGTGACCGGCATCAAGGTAAAGAAAGGGGGATGAAAAAGTATTGCGTGATCGCGATTCTGAAAAAGAAATCACCCCAAAAGTCCAGTTGTTACCACCCTTTCACGGCGGAACCGAAATAAACTTTTGGCCCCAAAGGACCAGTTTTCGTGATAAAGTTCAGTCAACGGACATTCTCCAGGGCAAAATTTGACGTATTATCCCATTCCGCACAAGCCTCGAGGAGTTCCAGAGCTATCCCCGCTCGCCGATGCTGATGCATGTCCGTCCCGCCGACTTGTTTTGGGCAAACGCATTCAACTGGGGCCTCATTGACATGGGTGGGAGAAATATTCGCCTGACCAACTTTTCGATAAACCTTAATTGCTCAGAAAAAGTGTAGCAGTCTGTGTCGTCCATCCAGACTACCAAAAATTCATCTACTTAAACCACCCTACTCATGCACTCGAGCAATTAATTCATTGGCACCCGCACACACACACACACCAACTCTCCGAGTTCTATCGCGACAAGTCCCATCCCGAATAAAAATGTCACGCGGTCCATCACCCACGGCGACTCCAAGATCACCTTCATGGGCCACGGTGGAAAGGACCGTGCTGACTTCAATCTTCCAACATCTTCAGTATGCACGGACCGACGAGTCTTCGCACGAAAGCATTCGCCCCAATCGACCGTACTATGGCCTTGTCTGTAAAGCATGGCACGGAGTGTGGTCCACGGAGCCATATCTCCTGGCCAGAAGGGTGATATATGTCGACATCGAGCCCACCCACGAGAAGCTTCAAGATGGCACGGCAAGTTCCAAACTGCCGAACTACATCTCGAAAACGTATCCCAACGATTTCGAGATGTACCTCCTACGAAAGGTGAAAGCCCCCGCCATTGGGACCCTCTATCCAGACCCAAAAGAGAAGTCCACCATCGATAACATCCTCGACGCTCTGGTGCCTCACTCGCACAGGATGGTCGGACTATTCATCGAGGCGAGCGCAAGCTCGTCGTTACCAAGCACTTCAGACTTGCTCAGCGCAAACTCCCGTTTCGTCCTTGGCAAACTGAAAAGCTTGATGTTGACGAGCTTCGTCGGCAAGTTCGACGACCCTACCATTTCGCGCGTTCAACCCCCGATCCCCTTCCTTCGGCCAACCGCGCTTGTATACCTGAACCTCGATGGTGGAAACCTCATGCTCGCACTCACCCATCCCTCCCACCTTCTCCTCTGCCTCCCTCATCTCACAGGTCTATGCATCGACCACC
This sequence comes from Candolleomyces efflorescens, assembly GCA_027579765.1. NCBI lineage: Eukaryota > Fungi > Basidiomycota > Agaricomycetes > Agaricales > Psathyrellaceae > Candolleomyces > Candolleomyces efflorescens. The sequence continues at coordinate 55,414 of JAMZDL010000079.1, forward strand.
TGACGCCCTACGCCACCGGTTTCTCGATGGATTTAGTCGACAAGTTGTTCGGCTCTATCATCTCCAACCTCACCCAGCTCCGAACTCTTGCATTCAACGAGTTTGAAATGCCGCTTCACGCAATCATACAACCCTCAGGTCCACGTCCTCCGTACCACTTGAACAGACTCATCATTGGTATGACCGCCAGTCCCTCTATGCAATACATCCTAGATCGGTTTACACATCCAGCCGAGCTCATACTGAGTTCATGCTACTTCACCCTCCCACAGGTCACACTCCCCAAAAGCAGTCGACTCGTGCTCCAATCCGTCGTAGACTTTGAGCTCCTTCCTACCCTGAGACTCGGCGTCGCCGCATCCACCGACCTGCTCCCAGACATGATCCTCAAATGGGACGGCCCGGACCTGGAGTTCAACTCATGTACAGCGCTGGACGATGCGTTTCTAACGAGGTTCGTGGAGGCGATGATGGCGTCTAACTCGGGACAGTCGCTTCGGAACCTGAAAAACTTGAAGATCGTTGATTGTTCGAAGTTCTCCGCAGATGCTATCATCAAGTTCCTCGAGTTCAGGAAGTATCTGAATGGGCATCACGCAGGGGGAGGCGAAGCGGCTCTCTTGTGCAGTCTAGAGGTTAGTGGAGGTTCTCCGAAGTTGGAAACTCCCCAGCAAGCCCGGAATGTGTTGGATCTTGTCTGTGGGCTCGGATCGCCATGTTGGTCAGTGGTGTAAGGCTCTTGGTTAACACTCTTTCGTTTGTGACTCGTGAATGACCTTCTGAACTGCTTTCTTGTTGTATACGTGTATATGGGCCTGAGCACTCGGTGATCGACACCGTTTAGATGTACGCTCCTGTAGTAATTCCTGTAACATAGCTTAGACTTAGACTGTTGCACATTGATGATGACTCCGTCGAGTATGTGAGTAGCAACTGAACTTGAGATTGCGCTCCATTCGAGTCTCAAGAGCGCTGCAGCGACTAGTCTCTTCTCACCGAATCACACGCGCTTGGAGTGCGAAGAACTCAGTAAGTAGTACACGGGAGTACACCTTGCTAATCCCTCGGTGGTGCCAGCCCATTAAGAACGTTAGTCGTCGTCACAAGCGACCGCATACGAATTCAGAACCTACCGGGAGCTTCCCTGAGAGTAGTGCTAACCCCGCCTCGTTTTCCCGCGCCCCTAAGAGTCCACGTGCTGATGCGCCAACGATGTCAAAGCGAGAGTGCAGGCGTCGACCATCTCAACTCAGAGTCTAAAGTGAGAGTGTCTGGCGAGAATGAGCAGAGGAGAGGCCAAGAGTACTATGTGGCCAAGAGTTCTACGAGCCTTCGTTGAATGAAGTCAAGTAATCGTCCTCTTTATCATTTGTACCACGGCTGGCAGGCGCCGCCCTTCTCGGTCATCGTTGACGTGCGCGATGTACTGCGCTGTGAAATGTTTCAAGGATAGAGCCCAAGAACTCGAGATTTACCACATCTCTCGCTAGCTCTACCTTTGAGCGAGGGAGTCGCAATCTCCCTTGAGCTAGGCGATTACGAGTGCGTACCGGCCGGCAGGGACGAGGCTTCGCTTATGCCTGCCGATCCATTCGTCACCACTCCGGCGCCTCAATAGTGTCCTGATGCCCAGCTTTTGTACGTAGCTGATTGCGACATATCCAGTGGCAATCAAAACATGAATGCCTGAGACATTTTCAAGCTGCGCTGCGGTCCTACTGCGCTCTAAGCAGTGCTCTGCCACTCACGCAAACAAAGTTCAACGCTGATAGCGAGAGCGATAGGGACTGGAACGCGTTAGCGTATAAAATAGTGTCAATGAGCTGTCTCGGACTCTCACTCTCACTCCTACTTTCACTCAGCAGCGTCTCTCACAAACTCTTTCCCCGTTACTAACAAGCCAACATGAAGAAGTCGATATTTGGGATTCTCGGTGACCAGTGGACTCCTGTGCCACTTGTGGCCACCACCGACTTGTCAGGTCAGACCGTCATCGTAGTTGGTGCCAATACTGGCCTAGGCTTCGAGGCGACAAAACACTTGGCGAGGATGAATCCAGCGCGACTCATACTCGCCTGTCGCAACAAGGAGAAGGGGAATGCAGCTGTCAACCGTAAGTTCAGCGCACTCTATTCACTCACGAGTGATTCAATTGGAGCCCCCACAGAGATTCGATCGGAAACCGGTTGTCAGACGGCAGAGCTCCAGCTGCTCGACCTCTGCAAATTTTCCTCCGTAATCGCTTTCGCGGATAATTTCCTCAAAGACGGGAGTCGTCTCGACCTTCTCGTCGCTAACGCCGCTATTTCTACCAGAAATTACAAGGCGACGGATGATGGGTGGGAGGAATCGTACGTGGTCTTCATTCAGGGTTGCCCATCCCAGTCGTCGCGAAATTTGACTTCCGACCTCTCTGACACACAGTATTCAAGTGAACGACCTCTCTACTTCTCTCCTCTGTCTCTTGTTGGCTCCACGGGTTGTCGAGACGGCCCAGAATTTTGGCGGACGGCCGAGGATTGTCATTGTAGCCAGTGATGTCCATTACCTCACAAAGTTCGATGATGCACAGGTTCTCGAGGCACCGTCGGCCTTCAAAGTGCTGAGTAGTCGTGAGTATTGCACGCCCAAGTGAGTAGAAAGAACCTTCTTACCACTCGGAAGCATCATCTAAATTCTCTATGCAATAGGATCATGGGCTCTCGATACTTTGACACCAAACGTACGTCAAGAGTCTCTTGCGGATTCATCAAACTAGCTGACTCGCCTTTCCATCGTCGTAGTCCTCAACGTTTTCTTCACGCGATCACTCGCCGATTTGTTGAAGAATACTTCCGTCATCGTCAACTGTGTCAACCCCGGCTTCTGCTACTCGGAATTAGCTAGGGAAGCAACGCCCTTCCAACTGCAAGTACTGCGCGTTATCAGGAAGGTCATGGCGAGGACGAGTGAGAAAGGTGGCAGACAGCTCGTCTACGCGGCTGTTGGCGAGTCTGCTGCTCCCGAGCGCTTGCATGGTGGGTATATCAACCTGCACGCACTCAATGAGCCTAGCGATTATGTGCTCGGAGATTCGGGGAGGAAGCGCCAGGATAAGCTTTGGGTACGTCTTAACTGCTATTACTACTATGAGATCCGTGTCGTGAACCTAGCGCTGATGAGCGAATGTACAGGCTGATTTGATTGGAGAGCTTTCTGCCATTGACGGACGTATCCCATCCATTGTTCAAGATTTAGGCGCGGCGTCTCGTTAGAAATAGATTTTCTTCTCTCTAGATGTCCGGATATGTGTTTGCACCTGTAACCTTCCTTTCAATTCACTTTTCTTGAATCGCTCAACAAATGCTGCTAATCAATCAGGCGCTCGCAAAGTCTTCTATGTTTGATGGAGACGATCAATGGCCCTAGAACGCAGATGAGGAACGAGGCTCTAAACTAGGCACAATGGACGGAGAAAGAAACTCCGTGCATCCTGGTTGCTCTCTCAAATAAAGAGCTTGAAGAGCCAACGAGAGCTCAACCGAGATCCCCCAATAGGACAGCCATTGCTTTAACAAGCGCCGGCTCTGGGTCTCCGCCTCTTCTCCTGGCGCTAGTCCCGGCGCTGATTTAATACTATTATAATTGAGCAATCTTGGCTCTTCTACACAGCCATGAGCGCTAAATATTGCTCATGCGCCCGCTGAAACGCGCGTTTCGAGCCGACAAACCCTCAACCTTGAGGTGAGCTGCGAGTCTGATAATTCAACCCTCCAAGCTTCAACCGCCGGCGCGAACGAAGAACGCCCGTTGTACCGTCTTAAATCGATCTATTCTGAGAGTGATTGGTGGAGAAGTACATGCATAGCATTTGAGTCAATTCAATGAAACCTCGGACTGAGGGGGAATCTCAGTCGTCGCATTCCTGCACATCTTTGACAGTGAGGGGCTGATTCGATCAATTATATATGATTCATCGCTCTCGCTCACTTTATTACCGAGGGGTGAATCAGGAAGTCTTTGTCTTTTCATTCTATGATTCAAGTAATGGCGAATGATATGAGCGGCAACTGTATGGCCTGCATTTAAATAAGCAAAGTTGAACCCAAAGATGAGGTCTTAAATTCAAGTTCCCTCCAAGCTACGTTAATCTATTCGAAGTACCAGCATTGACGATGGATGACGCTAGCTGGAACCATTTGCTCACTGTGGGCGCACGATCCTACTACGCAAACTACAGCATGACGATGGTTGAGTCCGGTACGTACAGTGCATATTGTTTCGTGCAACTAATTCACACCCTATTCGCACTGAATACAGGCATCCATCTCTTCATGGCACTTTATGGTCTCTCAGTGTTTTTGGAGACCCCGCATGCCCAGAGAAAAGGCCGAAGAAGATACATAGCAGCGAGCCTCTTGATCACAGTTTTGTCTATTTTCACGGCATCTCTGGACATTGCGAACTTCTTCCAAACACTCTTCGAGTCCACCTCGCCTGATCATTGGCTCACCCTGATGGCGGCGTACGCTGAAGACTGGAAGTATTTTGCCAGTAACACGGGCTTTGGCCTGGTTATTCTGATTGGAGACGCCTTGCTGGTGAGCGTAGGAACTGATGTATTGTTTTCCTCATCGGCTCATCGAGTTCTTATTACAGGTATATCGCTGCTACGTCGTCTGCGTGGAGTATTGGTGGGTAACCATCCTACCAATTCTTACCTCTTTGTCCGCCCTCGGTGCGTATAGTCCGGTTGGACGTCATGATATATACTGACTAGACGATTTGGCGCGCCTCCTCGCCATGCATTAGCTCTCTTTTATTTTGTGACTTACAAACCGAGCAATGACGTGAATGCTGAAGCAGCCGCTCACATCTATCTCACCGTATCAACGAATATCATCGTCACGGGTTTCATAACCTTCCGGCTTTGTCGTGCTCGATGGAGCATATCCAGGCTCATCCCATCGGCAGATGTGCAACTCTACACTGGAGTAATCTCGATTCTAATCGAATCCGCTGCGCCTGTCACCATTTTTGGAATTATTTCCGCAATACTACAACAATTGAAGACCTTGGATTCCAGCCAGACCCCGCAGTACTTCGTACCCGCGAAGCTTTTCGAAGGTCTCTTCTACTCGTTCTGCGTAAGTTCGAAAATATGGCACATTCCAAATCACCCTCCGTTACTGATTCACTCGTAGGGACTATCACCACATATGATCATATTCAGGGTCACGACTGGTCGGTCTTTCACGAAATTCCCCACTCCTCAAGATCGCGTCTTCTCTAAGCCACTTCAGTTCGCCCATCAGACCGTAGAATCCTCGTTCCTACAAACGAGACTTAGTCGACACTTTTCTCAAGCTGATCATCCTGATCTTGAGCTGGGCCTCGATCCCAGTATCAGTGAGGCGTCCATCGCAACGCATACCTCAAACATTGAGGAGAAGCGGGTCGACAATAGCCCCATCGAGAAGGCGGAGACATAGTACTCGGTGGAGGGTAACGTGCCTGTCTGTTGACTGTGAAGAATTGAAACGCCTAAATGAAGTTGCTAAGCTCTTCCTGTATTTTTACTACTACCTTGTTCTTGCTATGTATCAACGTGATTTTGTTTGACTCTGACGCCTGAAATTTGAGCTTGTGCCCAGTCAAAAGATAAGATAATGAATTTATCACACCGCCACTCTGATCCGGTGTTCCTCATCAACGACTCAGTCACCGGGGCACTCACTCTCGGGGCTCCCTTGCTCGTCACCTATCGACACTTGGTCTCTGTTGTCAGTTCTGACTTTCATTGGGTCCACACAGCTGATTAACAACACATCTCCTCCTCCTCGTCGATCGGAAGTCGAGTTCGTCGACTTGAATAGATTGAAGTGGATGCTGTGTTGGGTAAGGCCTGTAGTCGTGACGAGGTCTACGACGAAATATCGTGAGTCTTTCCATCGGTTACACCAGACAGCTATTCTCGGCTTTTCAGCCTCGACACCAGCTCAGAAATTGCTTCCAGAAACGCCGTTGCGTGAGCGTGATGCCTCTTATCTTTCAATACCGAGTGGTATGGAGCGATGATAGCTGCACTGGTGGACTTGCGAGTGCAACAGGTGAGTACCGCGCTATACTTCGATCCGTTTTTACCCAGTCTCCTCTGTTGAAGACAGTTTGAAGGGATAACAAACGACCTTGGTGTATGGGGGCTTTGTTCAGCTTCATGGAGCAGACACGACGTTTCTATAGGCCACATTGGCCAAGAACTGTATATCATCAGCGTTGGGGTCGAACAGATGAACATTTTTCCTCATCGTGTTGTGATGTATCGCTCAATCTTCACATCTTATAGCGTATCATCGCAACGCTGAAGTTTGCATCTTATCCATCTTCAGTGTCAAGGCGCCCGCAATTCAGTACTCACCAAAGGGAGCACAAAGCACAGAAGACGAAGACGAGGCTGTGCGGGTTTGCAATTCTCTCTGATGTGACCGCGAGTGCTGCATTAGGATTCGCAGCTCGTAAATCTAGCCCTCGACCCGTGTTTCAGCTGGTGTCAACACCATTTTCATTCTGGGGTTCACGTCCAGTGGTTGAGATGAAGATGCTCCAAGGGTCAGTATGTATTGTTTCCTGGCGCTAATCTCAGAAAAACATGAATTGAGCGTGTGTCGGTGGCCTTGCCAACCATGATATCTTCCCACCGGGAAGCGATGCTAGCACCACAAGCGCTCAGAAGATGATATGAACGGGCTTCGCTGTATTGCGACAATTTAGGAAGCCGTTGTGCAATCCAAGGATGCGTTAGGCGCCTACGACCAAGTAGCAGAACTTGATCTCAGTCGGCGTTTTCCCGCAGTTAGGAGAACGATTTTCTTGATTGATGGTTCTTACAATGTACTGATTTGGACTTTGCCAGGAGAATCACGATCAGCTTGAGCCAGTCTGACTGGAGACAGTATTTAAGGAACGCAAAATCCGTCGTAACAGCAGTTCAATCAGTCAAGGAAACCACAATTACCATGAGTAGCGGTCCTCAAGAGCACTTATTCACCGTCGCAGCTCGAGCTATATACTCCAATCACACCTTGACGATGGTGGAGACAGGTAAGTGTGCTTGTATTCCCGAGGCGTACAACTCACTGACCGCTCTGCGCCTGACCGTGCCCCCAGGAATCAACCTTTTCATGGCAATATACGGTCTCTCTGTCTTCCTGGAGACCTCTGTCGCCCAAAGAAAGGGCCGAAAGAGATACATAGCTGCCAGCTTCGTGATTACAATTTTATCCTCCCTGACAGCGTCCCTCGACATGGCACACTACTTCCAAATCATATTCAAGTCCACCTCCCCGGGTAACTGGGTAGAGCTGATGGCTGAGACCTTCAACGAAGACTTCAAGCGTGTTTTGAGCGACGCAGGCATTGGTTTAGCCATCTTGATCGGCGACCTTCTGCTAGTGAGGGTACTTTTTTGATTGTTTCTCGCCATTCTGATGTGTCTTGTTTCCATAGGTCTATCGCTGTTATATCGTGTGCGTGGAGTATCGGTGGGTGGCGATTCTGCCACTGCTGATGTCTGTATCCTCACTCGGTCTGTATTGAGCCCGCTTCACTAATTAACGCTTTGTACTGACGGTTTAACACGCAGTTGTCTGGTCTTACGGGGTCCACATGGATATCATAGGCGTCGACGCTACAAGATACTCGGCCGCTTCCACGTTTCTTACTGTCTCCACCAATATCGTCGTCACTAGTCTCATCACGTTCCGACTTCTGATAGCACGCCGAAACCTGTCAAAGCTCATGCCAACAGCTGATGCACGACTCTATACTGGAGTTATCTCCATCCTCATCGAGTCTGCCGCCCCACTCACAGTCTTCGGCATCATCGGAGCGATACTGCAACAAGTAGATGCGTATGATACGAGGATTCAAAAGTCCCCGGCATACTTTGTCTGCCTCAACGTTTTCGTTGGTCTTTTCTACTCGTTCTGCGTGAGTCAAGTCATCCACGCCCTTCTACAAAGGCTGATTTGTCGTTTCCTGGTGTGTTGTAGACCCTATCTCCTCATATGATCATCTTCCGCGTTACAACAGGCCGCTCCTTCACCAAACTGCCCACCGGGAAGGATGGTATCCCTTCGAACCCAATCCAATTTGCTCATGACGATCACCAGACGGCAGAATCGTCATTCCTCCAGTCAAGTTTTAGCCGCGAATTTGATCGAAGCCAACGCGCAGATATTGAACGAGGGTTAACTACGACTCGAAGTACTGGTAGGCCTAGTGATACGCAGACATCAATTATCGACATCACACACTCGAAGTAGCTCAAACGGATACTTACCTTGTAGAATTAACGGTAGGAAGGTGTTGACGGCAAAAGACGCGGTTTTCACTCGACACATCCTTACCCCAACTCATGTATTTATATGATGAAGCAAAAGGATTTGATATTCATTCTGATTTGTTTGGGCTCTCGAATCGTACAACTACGCGTGCTAAAGCCACGATGGCGCTGCAATGAACGAGAGACTCAGTCGACTTCGGCTTCAACGCCCCGTTACTTACGTCGGAGCTTGTGATCCTTCGGAGTGCGGATTTGATACTATGATGTATCTTCTAAGTTCTGGGCGTCAGAAAACAGAGCAGTCAGGTACCCGAGGAGTCATTTTCCACCACTTGACCGCCCGTTCATCCGATCTTTTCGCACTCAAATGTCAGGCTTTCTGCCTTCGGTTCTTACATCCTCGGTAAAAGCCTGCTGCAAGCTCTTTGAACAGCAGTCATTCAGTCGAGATCGGAGGGACTATCGAGTCGACTTCTTTGCGAGGTATACACGTAGCTGTAGCTACACTCGGAGCTCGGTCGAGATGATTGTTCTGGGCTAGGGTCAACAGGCCCTGAGGCCCATGATCTGATCAGAGGGAGGGATCATTTGCGACATGGGCGCATTCGTGTACTTTGTCTTAGGGCGCCCAGAGCACATCAACGCCTGTGCCAGCGCCGGTGGCGTTGCCAACCGTGATTTCCATCGAGCTGAAGGCGATTTTTGACATACCGCAGCATTCGAAAGGTACTTTTCCCTGGGCTCGGAGAGTCGGTTATGCCGGTTCACCATTTCGGGACAGTTCCGAAAGATATTGGGCGTCATGAAAAGATGGAAGGGGATGCAAAGGTTCGTCAATGGAATAGTACGTCTCGGTTGACGCATTCTCAGATATTCGTTCGAAACAGGGCATTGATTCAACTTTGTTCGGGAACCCAGAACGGCTACACGACGGACGTGATCATACTGATGACTGGGTACTTAAGTACAGGAAAATGAGGTCGTATTCACCACGTCAAACCAAGTAAACAGCCATGAGCAACGACACTCACGAGCACCTGCTCACTGTTTCAGCTCGAGCTGCGTACGGCAGCTATAGTCTGACGATGGTGGAAATCGGTGGGTCAATTCTCAGATCTCTTCACATGGTCTAGGCTAACCATACTGGACCCATTGCTCCAATCACTCTTCAGGTATCCACTTATTCATGGCCCTGTACGGCTTATCCGTTTTTCTGGAGACTCCAGAGGCGCAGAGGAAGGGAAGAAGGAGATACATAGCAGCAAGCTTTGTGATAACCGCACTGGCAAGCTTGACTGCGTCGCTCGACCAGGCCAATTATTTTCAAATACTGTTCAAGGCGACCTCCCCGGATGATTGGCGAGACTTATATTTCAATGTTTACGATGACTGGAAGTACGTGATGAGCAACAGCGTACTTGGAATCGCCATCATGATTGGGGACGCATTGCTGGTGAGAACCGTTTAAACGATCCGTTTCATACACGCACCACTCACAGATCGTTCTTAGGTGTATCGATGTTACATCGTATGCGCGGAGCTTTGGTGGGCGGCAATACTCCCGCTGGTCATGTCACTGTCTGCGCTGAGTCTGTTTCATGACAGTTCACTACAACCTATGATCAATGCTGACCAGAGTTTTCAAAATTTCAGTTCTCTGGTGCTACGGAGTGTACCTGGACACTACTGGCGTTGACGCAACGAGATACTCAGCCGCATCCACCTTTCTCACTGTGGCGACCAACTTCGTTGTCACGAGCATAATCACATTCCGCCTCCTGCGCGCACGCCATACACTCACGAAGCTCTTGCCTACCGCAGATGCTCGACTTTACACCGGAGTCATCTCAATTCTCATCGAATCTGCTGCACCGCTCACTGTTTTTGGAGTAATTGCAGCGATACTGCAACAACTAGAGACGCAGGAGTTCCCAGGCTACTTCGTATGCCTAAACTTGTTTGTGGGTCTCTTTTACTCATTCTGCGTAAGTCCCCACCAAAAGTGTTCCACAAGTTCGATATCTCTGACCTGCTGCTACTTTACAGACGCTATCCCCTCACATGATCATATTCCGCGTCACAACCGGCCGCTCGTTCACCAAAGCACCTATATCCAAAGACGGTGCCCTCTCCAATCCAATTCAATTCGCTCACAGAACTGCCGAATCTTCGTTCCTCCAATCAAGTCTTGACCCCGAGCCTAATCAAGACAGAAACCGTGATATTGAAGAAGGAGTGAATTCGGGTGACGGTGGACCGATCGTCGCTGTGAGGTCTAAAATTTGAATGCACGATGCAACGTAGCCCACGGCGATATCTCATAATAAATTTAGTACGAATAAATACAAACATTGACCATGAGTTATACAACAGGCAATGCTATGCTGCCTGTGCAAAAGGCGAAATTTCTCAAGAAAGCGTGGGGATCACGAGTCGAAAAATCACGATGAGATATATCGGAACAAGCCGGTTACTTCCTAGACTTTGAACTCTCTTCCCTCTTCACCCCATGCCTCAGGCGACTTGGCAATGGAATACGAGATTCAAAACCCGGGAATTCCTCTTACAAGGTACGCTGACCCGGGGATGATCACTACTGGGTCTTTCGCTAACATGGAGTTGTTGCCTCGTGCCCAGCTCTCCCACCGTTGCTTGACTCGAAGCTGTGAGTTGGACGTAACAGGGGGGATCCAACGTGCTACGTCACATAGATGACTAGGACAGACATACACAGCTGTCTCATTGGCCCACCACCTCCGTTCCTCCTCTCGATATGCAACCCCTCACCTGCGAGCGTCTCCCTCCAAGTTCATTTGAGCAGAGTGAAATCGCGACACGTTGAGGCTCTGCAACCAACGAATCCGGCTAGAATCATGCTGGGACATCAAATCTTTTTCATTTTGGTTGGAGGTGGTATAACCAGGGGCATGGACGTTGGGAGCATACCAACTTGCCAAGGTGAGTCATGCTGCTGCTTGTTCGAAGAAGAGTTTCAGGACAAGTTCAAGAGATGATTGGGTAGATGCACACTAAAGCATCAGGCCAAAACGTCTGCTCTGTCCGACAGCATCGCATACTCAGGGGTTAGCTCAGGCTCGCGGAGGTGAATTGTGGTGATCTTTGGCCCTCCTTCCCCCGAGTCTCAACGTCCTACAACCTCCTCTCACCGGCATTCGAATATCATCTTCTTTTATGCCACTACACTATGAAGATCCCTGAACTCGATCGATGCGGCGCGACGCACGGGCTGAGACAGTCCGATATGCCACGACCGTGAAAGATGAGGACGTTGGTGCGTAGTGCGTTGGTTCAATCCGGGAGGTCCTCAACACAAGGCCGGTCCAGGTGCGATTGTCGTCCCGTTATGCTCGAATGGCGTATTCTAAGGTGATCGGATCTTTCGTGGCAGGTCACAGAAGACGTAGACATGTCGACTTGGCTGTCTCTCGTTCATCCTCGCGTCTTTTATATCCCGGATCCAAGCGCTCTTATCGGTGTTGTCGTCTGGGTCCCTTGCATTTCCCCTCAACTTGTGGCCTACAAATTGAAATGGCTTGTTCTTGGTTGGGATCAGGGTCAGGTCATTACGCTTGGTGGACCTCTTCTCGAAGTGCTAAACTCCGAAGCAAGGCTTCACCGGTTTTGGCTCACTTGGCAATGATGAATCTCGTCTCTCGACGACAGTCGCGAAATGCGTGGGTGCTTCGGCGATTCTATCTTTAGAGAAACACGCTTCGTCGCTTTGTGACTACTTTGGAAGCGGTTGCGCGGATAGAGATAGGCCATATGTGCGTCTCAAAGATCATGCCGCATAGTCTCAGTTGACGCATAGTGAGTCAGCGACTTTGGGCGTCTTTCGTTTGTTGATTCTCTAAGCTCCTATACACACCAGCAAGCGTGATTCACCAAGACTTCTTCACTAGCGTGGTGTTTGTAATGCAAGCTTCACATAGGCAGTTTCAATCCCTTGAACCGTTACTGTACGACCAACATCTCTCGCTCTGTCATCGCTCAAAGATGGAGCTTAGACTAGTGATCAAGGATTCACAGATGGGCTTCCCGGTGATCACAAGGGTGTTCCTAGTAGCCGCTGTTGCCTCAGTGCAATGGGCGCTGTGAGTTGTCTCAATTATCTCTTGCGAGCCTCGTTTAATTTACCCTAGCATTCCATGCATTCTCGAGTCGTGGGGTCCGAACTCCTCGTATATCTCGATATCCCAGATGGACGAAACACCGTACAGGTTCGTAACTTTGCGACGCTCCGCAGAGTCGCGAGTAATAGCGAGTGATTCATATACAGGGGATATCACGAGCCGGATGATGATCGAGAATCTCAGTTGCCCGTTGAAAAGGACCGGTACGCTCTGTGAATACTGATGGCTGGTATTTAAGAAAATGAAGATACGGTCCCATCGAATCCCTATCACAGTCAACCGACGCTAAGCACACGGTCACCATGAGCAGCCTCGAACTCGAAAACTATCTCCTCACTGTATCTGCTCGATCTACTTTCGCCAACTATAGCCTAACCATGGTGGAGATCGGTGAGCCCATCTTTCTCACGGATCGCACCTGTAAATCAGCGATACCCACGACTTGAGCTCTGCAGGTATACACATCTTCATGGCCCTTTATGGCTTGTCAGTGTTTCTGGAGACGCCGGTGCTTCAGAGGAAGGGAAGGCGGAGATATATTGCAGTCAGCTTCATCATAACTTTGTTATCGGCGTTCACCGGGTCCCTCGACGTGTCGGACTCTTTTCAAATGCTTTTCACGGCCACTTCCCCACAGCACTGGCTCGAGCTGTACGTGAATGCTCATGATGAATGGAAATACATGGTAAGCTCCGCGGTGCTTGGCTTGACCGTTATGATTGGAGACGTGTTGCTAGTAAGGGGGATCTTCCAATCAGCTTCAAAGTTGACTGTGCTGACATGGTGTAAATCACAGATATATCGCTGTTATATTGTATGCGTCGAGTTTTGGTGGGTGGTCCTCCCACCATTTTTTATGTCTCTCTCCGCACTGAGTCTGTGTCACGCCCACTTCTATCCACGATCCATGACTGATCAAAGTTTCTATACAAAGTCCTGTTGTGCATTGGCGTTTACACAGAAAGTACCGGCGCTCCTGGCCAAAGATACGCTGCCGCGTCGACCTTCCTTACAGTGGCAACCAACCTTTTTGTCACAAGTATTATCACGTTCCGACTACTGCGAGCACGCAGGTCGATCTCGAAGCTCTGTCCGGGGGCTGATGGGAGGCTGTATATCGGGGTCATCTCGATCCTGATTGAATCTGCTGCGCCACTCACAATCTTCGGCGTGATTGCAGCAGTACTCCAGCAAATCGATACAGGAGATACGAACACGCCGGGCTACTACGTCTGTGTCAGCTTATTCACAGGTCTTTTCTACTCATTCTGTGTGAGTTCTTCGTCAAAATTCTCGACGAGGGCGCTATAGATAAGTTCAACCTTTTGTCCTTCACTAGACCCTCTCGCCCCACATGATCATATTCCGGGTCACTACTGGTCGTTCATTCATCAAAGCCCCTTCAGCCAAGGAAGTCGCCTCTAATCTACAATTTGCCCATCAGACCGTCGAATCATCGTTCCTGCAATCGAGTTCGGACCAGGGTGCTCAACCAAACGAGAGTTGTGATGCTGAAAATGGAGTGAGACCCAATCACAGTCTCAACCCCCACAGGCGGAGCTCGGGCTGTCACATTGGGCAAGATTGAAATCACCGGGCGATTTACAGAGAGTTGTATGTATTGAACCGAATCCTGGAACTGTGGACTGGTTATTTGAACTTTGCTTGTGCTAAATATTTGTTCCATACTCTGTACTCTGTGTCTAAGATGGGATAGAGCCCGAGTAGGGATACAGAATCAGTGTTCATTTGACGTTATTCACCCTTCCACGACACGTCGACAACAAGACTCATAATTGAGATGAGGTAGCACGCAAGGCCGTCGCAAGCATCTGCACGGAGCCGCACGGACTAAGGCTCGGGGCCTCCGAGCCCGAACGGCATTTGCCGGGCCACGTAGTAGTTGACGGTCGTCAACCAAACGTATCCTTCCTCCGTTCTCCCTCGTTCCACACTTGCGACTTGCCAATAGAAGGAGGTCCACAAACAGCTGCTAGTCGAGGTACGTCAATTGTGACTACCAGAATATGTGTTCCCCTTTCTCAATAGGCCATGTTCTTCAGCTGCTCGCAGTGCGTTGGGGAACTTTGACCTTAAGATCCTCCAGCCCTGCTCTCATCGAGAGAGGATGTATCACCTTTTGCTTAGAGTTGCTAAAATCACTGGTGTGCCCGTGGTTTGCCTCGTAGCCCTGGTCAGCTATCTCGCACATCCCCGCACGCGTTGCTACGACTTTCTTCCAATTTGCTTCATCTGAGTCGGAGTACACAAGGTGCTTTGATGACTTCTTGTTCTCAAACACTGGCTCCTCGTGGCTCTGACGGGATACCTGGTTGAAAGCTAGGGACGTCGATCACGCCGGTTTGAGTACAACTGGTAATGTTGGGTACAATGCGGTCGTAGAGGCGACTCACGTCATCGGAATTCCTTTCGCTACTACGTCGTCGAGAGAGGACGTGTAGGAAACGAATATTCTGCCTCGGCCGCCTCAACGCCTCAGCCGCCTCCTTCGACCTTAGGGACAGCTTTTTGGGATCACGTGAAGGCCTCTTAGGTACTTTACACTGGTTGTAAAAAGGTACCTAGAGGTAGTTTTAGCACCGTAAAGCCCTCACCAAAATCCAAATTAGTCCGCCGTAGAACCCCCTCAGCTGACTGTAAATACAGCGGGCCTGGTCTGATTTTACGGTGAAGGGACTGTTTACAGTCTGCATTGTCTATTTTCCTTTAACCGCGGAACACGCCCAGGAGCTTCTTTCACGGGTCTGTTCTGTCGCAGCGCAGATCAAATGCTTCTGCAAATGATTAGCTTACTACTTTTGGTCGTTTCTCCGCATGTTATGACCTCTAAACACATTGTCGATTTGCGCGTAGCAGCGCTGTGGTCAGGTAGCAGACGGAATTCAGCTATTGGTATTAGGGCTCGATGCCAGTGTATTGTATGGATGCATAAAAGAGGCATCAGGGATACATCCAGACATAATACAGTATCAGTTTGTTCGTGACATAGATCCAAGAAATGACATAAAAACAATGCTTGATCGACCTACATTCACGGTCTGAGATTTTGCCCAGCTATTGAGATAGTCAGTGAGTGGCCGACATTCTTTTCTCCACAAAATAGCTTCCGAAATGACTGACTAAGGGCGTATGTCACAAATTCCGTGAAACACATATAGGCCCTTCTGTGACGACCTGGCGCCGACACTGATGAGATCCGAGAGGCAATTCAAGACTCTATAGTTGCTGGAGCCTCATCCGGATCCAATCCAGTCAAGGATCGTGGGTCTTGCGAGAATTTGGCAGACCTGCAACATATTTATAAGATTTAAGTAGATCGAAAGCTGTACCCATCAGGTTTCCATTATTTATGAAGAATTTACAACAATGCATATGGGCGTGAAAACTGCGCGAACGTCTTACGTCTACAAAGTGCGAATCGATGTTCTCAGTTCATGAAACATATTTGTATGTTTTGCATCCGTAGCTTTGCTACGCTTCCCATGCGGCCACAGGTTGGCTCTAGAGTGAGCAGAAGGATGCCATTAAGCAAATTGTCTGAAGCTTACAATTTTCAGCATGGCTACACACTTAGTACGACCTCTTCCCTGGTACCACATCACATGCGAGTCTGTGCGCATCATATTCGAAAACATTGATGGTTGCATTCTGGATTGGGTCTGCCGCTGGCGTGTATCGGAGCCAGGAAAATGGTCTCACAACCATTGAGGGCCCTATCGGTGTAGAACAGGAGGGGTCAGCTACCACCTCATGTTGTCTATACTTGTCCAATCTTTTACGCAGCCATAAACTGCACTCGAAACTTCAATCGACCCTGGTCGTTTCGTCTGACCTGTAAAAAAAAGTTGACCCTTTGTCTCTGCTAGATCTCTAAACTGGTATATAACGCTCCCGAGCTCATTTTTTTCGCGTTCCCCAGGTGGTTTCGCGTGACTATACCCCAGCGCCAGTCGATTTGTTTTTCGAGCGCGCTTCCCAAAATGGAATGCGCCACGACGGGATTGATGGCGTTGTGCACCGCCACTCCCAACATTCTGTATACAACATCGTGGATCGATCGAATTGGCAGCGACTTACAAGTCGATGGGATCAAGGATACGCGCAGAGGAGCGGCTGCGTCCCAAATGTTGCACCCGTGTGATTCTTTGCAGGTCCATGAAGGGAATTTCCTTCATATTTTGTTTGAGGTAGGTAGCTTTGTTTGCGGTTTACTCAGAACTCAGCTGGCGTTACGAAGCGTGATGACGATATGCAGCATATTTTCGAGATACTGATACTGTGCCCTACACCTGAGCACTGAGTAATTTAACTCCAACTGAACTACTGAGATTACAAGCAGCCTCGAAACGACCCTCAGGCTGGCGAGAGTGAGCGGTCTTTTACCATACACTTGAACAGAAAATCCCGGTGATCCTATTCAAAAGGTAGCCTTGGAAAGTATGAGATGAGAATGCTCCAACCAGTGACGGGCAGTGTCGCCAACGCACGGAGCGGGAGACCCACTAATTTGCACTGTAAAACCCTCGTTTCAGTGTAACTTTACAGTGGACCCCACCGCAAGCCCCACCGTTAACGGTACCCCCCGCCGCTTTTACATTTCTATTTAAAGGCGCGGAAGCGGCCAGATTTGGGTAAATTGGCGAAATCTTTGGTATTCACACGAACCTTTTAGGTCCTTTACAACCAGCCCGAAATCGGCCCTAGAGGTACCCTTTACAGTGCAAAAAAGCTGTTCCTGAGGTGGCCTCCTTATTTGCTCCAGTGTGGATCGTATTTGGCCATGCCTCGAGCCCAAATAAAAACTGATCGTTTGGCGATGTAGCGATCGGTCAATTATTTATAGATAGCCCCTCTTATCGTTACCTACCATTCGAAATCCCTGCTGTGAATGAAGTCCTGCAGTCTCTCGGGCAGCAGAGCATAGTCCACTTGCCAAAAATTCTGAAATATGTTACGATTGCTTCCTACCTCAAGAATGACATCATTATTTCCCAACCAGACTCGAAAGCCGCTATCGATCAAGCACCTCAATTCCTGTCGACAAGTGTCATCAAGTTCCTGGCCTCAAGCTGCCAGATGACAGAGAAAGAGGCCGACGAGACTTGGAACACTCTGAAGGATATGATCTGGGTGACAGAGAGGCTCGATGATGCCTCCATCCATTTGGATTTTATAAGATTTGGGGAGAGACTTGGCTTCCGTGAGCGCGTATCTTAATAAAATCAAAATTAAAAGTACTGATTCTGAAGGGAAAGCGTCCGCACGATGCCTCTATCCTCCTTCACACATGTGTAGTAATACAAACTGCACCCGGACACGAAAGCTCCAAAGGGTCGAGCAGCGTCAAGCGTGGCTGTACACGATGAGCTCGGGAGCCCTCCCTGTATATTCAGTACATCTGGAGTGCACTAGTACGTGAACGTGAGCTCTGGAAATATTGATGGCATATAATAATCTCACGTTCAGATTGCAAAACAACATACTATGTCGACTACAAGGAGAAGAAGAGTGTTCGTCAATATTACGACACTATTCCTGACATACTCCAAGTCAGCGACCATCATTTTATTGAGCGAAAGCTTCTTGAATCATGGCGCTATGCAAAAAACCTTGCATGGGAATCATCCTCAAATAGTGCTGCTATCTACAGGAACACCTGGGACCTCGATAACTTCAAAGTGCCATCAAATTGGGGGTTCAAGCCCAGCCTTGAAGGGCGCCATGTTACCGATGGCTTCTTTCTCCTCAGCCTCCTTCTGGACTGCAACCGCCGCAATATCACTCTATCAGTTCCCCACAGTGGTGAACAATCAAAACGATTTTTGGCAGCAATTGAAGCGAGGAATGACCACATCCGACTTTATGGACAACCTGAAAAGAATCACCGTTGCTTGAAATGTACTCGTATCTACAAATCATCAGATGGAGCCGGTGAGTTGTGCCTTGAGACTATTATCCGCAAATGTGCACTGACAGGGAATAACAGCTGACCGAATGGTAGCTGCCGTTGTCATGGATGGGGTAACAGTTGGACGACCCCGTTGCGGGGACCCTGGATGCAAAACTCCACTTGCGAAGAACCGTGATCGGTTCTGTCCATCCCACCAAGGTCTGGTTGTGGAGTGTGCAGTTGTAGGATGTTATCGGCCAGTACGGTCTGGCAAAAAAACATGTGATTTGATGGAACATGTACAGGTCGAGGATCTTCATGAAGAACGAACGAAGGCAGCATGGCAGCTTGCTGAACGTGCTCAGAGAGCTCGTGTTGCCCACCCAAACAATGGTGAAGCTGTTGAAAAGAATGTTGAAAATATTATGGCAGAAGAAGACGCCTTCGAGGAGACCTTTCTTAAAATAGGAGAGCGGATGGTCCCATCTCAGCCCGATTATATCACTCAAGCAGAAGAGGCTCGACAATCAACATTACCCCCGCCAGCAGTCCAACAAGGTCCAAAAATTCAGCCAGCTTCAGCAAAAATCACTGCGGTTTTTGGCCGTCGTCGAACGCACAACGAGCAGCTTCTGGTGAATCCGTGTGGAGTTATCGTCGCTCGAGAAACCTTTTTTCATGCAGAATCTGTACCAAGTGCCGTAGTATGTGAAATCCAAATTCCAATATAGCTTTAGAGTGCTAACAAATAAATGGGAACAGGAACTCATTAAACGGACCTACCGTGATGGTTCAATGCCCAACCATATCATCTATGACAATAACTGCACTCTTGCCAAGCATGTGCGAGATGATCCATGGTTCAAAGATGTTGGCCTTGCTGTTGACGTATTCCACTTCAAATGCAAGCATGCAAAAACGGACGAGTTTTGCCAACAGAACTGCAACCCCCACAATTTTCCTGAGCTACGTGGCGAAGGTGGTGTTGGATGGTACTTCAATACATCCATCGCTGAGCAGACCAATGTATGGTTTGGTGGATACCACTCCATTTGCCGGGAAATGCTGGCAGTAAAGTACGATTTTTTCCTCGACGAGATGGTCCTCATACGCAATGAAGCAACAGTAAAGAAACTCAAATACAAGGACGTGATTATATTCCAGTAAACTACGAGTGTATTGCTACATGTATGGTATGCGTGGTGAATCAACACAAATGCGTATGGATACAAATCGACAATGAGGATAACGGGAGACAACAATCAAACAAGACAGTAGTACAAAGCGAAAGAGAGTAAAGACATGGGTGATAGTAGGCTAGTCTGAGTCAGACTCGTCCTCGGTAGTGGAATTGATGATGGGGGCCTCCCGACACTTCTTGAATACCATGCGGCTACGTTCCTCCTTACGTTTCGCACGACGTTCCGCCTGGAGCAGGAGGCGACGCTTTCCGCCAGGTCGCTCAGTCTTTGAAATCCAAGGACCCCAAAGTGTACCTTCATCTGTCTCGGCTTCGTCCCTCTCTTGCTGAAGAGCATTCTTCCATCGCGCCCGGGCCTCGCTGAAGGTAGAAGAGACATATTTGATGCCGGTGATCTCCTTGAAGCGTGCCGCCATGGTCACAGTGGGAGGAAGACGTTCGAGGGCCTCGAAGATCTGGACGACCTCACTGTAGCGAAATTCGGATGGGAACGAGCGACCCTTGGCGGGGATCCGAACAGCGGGGAGAGAGGAGGAGGAGGAGGAGCCCTGGCCATCGGGGGAGGAGTATGAGTGGAATAGCTTGCGAGGACGGCCGGGGGAGGGTGAAGAGGGTGGTGACGGTTGGAATGGTGATGAGAGAATGTCTGATAGAGGGTGAGGCTTGGGAGTAGTAGTGTCTCGGCTTTTGCGCTTGCCAAGGGTAGTGGTTGGTGTTGAATAGATACTGAATTGATCATCAATCCTAGACAGTATGTCGAGCTTGGGAATAGGGCCGGCAGCAGTGGGAGTGGGCTTGAAGGGGGATGAGGACAGATATTGCGAAGGGGGACGAGGGGTACAAAGGTCGATGAAGTGGTGGCTAGCTTTATCCTGAATAGACGCACGCTCGCCTTGAAAGTTTTCGCGGAAATGGGACGGCCCCGATGCTTTGAGGCAACCCTTGACAACGTCTTCAACTTGTGGACACTGGACAACACCCAGGGCCTTCAAGAGGATGTTCCGGTTCTCGTCATCAAGGGCGACAACATGTCCAACCTCGACACGGGTCCATGAGCGTTTCGTGAATGTGTATAGAAGCAGAGCTGTACAGTCGGCAGGGAAGCCACAGGCTAGGAGGATGTTGGTGTTGAGCGCGAAGTTGGGAAGGGTAAAGCCGCTCTGGAATGAGCACTGGACTGGTTCCGAGTCATCCTAATACAAGAAATTTGTATGAGTTGAGGTGTCAAGAAAGAGAGAATGGCGACGAACCTGTGTCCATGCCGTGACATTGACGGTGTGTTCCACTAATCGGGCTGCTGCCAACCGGGCACTCTCCGCTGCTTCACGGTCAGCTCGAGCAATCTCTTGCTGGGCCATGCGCTCTGTGAATATTGACGGCATCTGAGAGTGATAGCGAGGGTCGGCGATAGGGTCCGCTGAGACACTCGGGCCAGGGGCAGCAGCGTTGGATTGAAAGACTGGTGGTTCGGGTGCCCTAGCTGCGGCGACGTGGGCGGGAACAGAGCATCCACCTTTCAAGCGGCAGTGAGCAGCACATAGGAGCCTCGAGCACTTCTTGTTTGTCTCCAAGAAGCATCCCGGCAAGCCGCAAGTGCCGCCCACAGGATTGGAGCTAGTGGGCATCGTGCGCGAGGGCAGAGAAGGGGTAGACTCGGCGAGGGAGGGCATAGGAGCAGTCGACGTGGTAAGCGTCGGCATAGAAAGGGGAGGTGATGCAACCGTTGAGGTGTTCACTGCTTGGGGTAAAGACTGGCTGAGGAAGTCCAGAAGCGATGGGAGTGGTGGTGGATAGGGCGCGAATATAGCCATGGCGAGGGTGTGGTGACCTGCAATAGATGGCGGAAGGGGCCACACATATGGGAGGTCGGTGAAGGTGATGTACTTTTCGTGAAAGCCTATGGTCGGTTCCTTATGGGAGCCCTCGCACTTAAAAAAGGACAATTAGAACACGGTAGTTGTTGAGAAAAAAACAGACTTACAATGATATAGGGACGATTTGCGTTACCCTTGAGGTTGCTCGATGAAACCCTTTGCTCCTTCAGAGCCAAAGGACAGGGCACGCCATTGGCGAGAACCCCCCGACACGCAAAGAGACGAACGGAAGGGGGTGTTGAGGAAGGGCTGGCCATGAGGAGGGGTATCGGCAACAGGTGTGCGCTTTAGGATGTAGAATAGCCTTCGTTGACAACGGCGGGGTGCCCGAGTCAGCTTTGGCCCACATAGACAACACAACAACTTACCATGTTGTGTTGAAGTGAGCGAGAGAAGGACTATTAGTAAAGCTATAGGAGTTTTTGAGTTTCGGTGCAGGTTTCGAGTGGCAGAATGTACTTACACAGTGGTGAGATGAGGGAAGCTTACCAGCGGGGTGACGGTGAACAAACGATGGTGGCGAGAAACGATGAGCTGGCAGTTGACAGCCCGATGCCTTATATGGGGTGGCTGAGGCGGCGCTTGAAGCAGCTGAGGCGGCGATTGAAGCAGCTGAGGCGGCGAGGCGGCTGAGGCGGCGAGGCGGCTGAGGCGGCGAGGCGGCTGAGGCGGCGAGGCGGCTGAGGCGGCGAGGCGGCTGAGGCGCCGGAAGCGGCCGAAGCAGCTTGTCAGCTTCTCTCACTTTCTGCGTCGAGATGCGCTGTCGTTCAAACTCAACTCGCATCAATGTGAACCCAGTTGCTCCCTACTTCCATCTCAGACTAGAACCAACACGCCTCGGTGGGTCATGTTCCCATTTCACTCTAACTCTCTCCGAGTCAATTTCGAAGTTCATTTCCCCGTCATTACCATTGATCGGCCCTGGGTTACAGCTCCCTCCAACTATGAAAGAGGCAATGCTACGGCCCTCACGGTCAGACACACGGCGAATCTCCCCCGAGGGTCCCTTGCACCGAAAGGCAAGGTTGAGCCGTCGAGTGGGGTTGCGCTTGATACGGGTCTCAGAGTGACTCTGGAGGGTGAAAGGTTCCGAGTCATACGAGGATTTCGCATCTTTGTCGATGGCCGACTTCCTACCGCTGGAGGATAAATTTGATACATATCGACCCTTGAACAATCGTTCAAGTGCCAAGTCTTCTCACAGCACCAACAAACAAAAGCTCCAAGTACTCGGGGATCGCGTTTGCAGTAAAGGAATGGAAGAAGCGGGGTGGGTGCGAGTTGATGTTTCCAACCAATGGCGTGTATGGAAGCTCTCAGATACCACTATTTCCGCACAACGTTCACGACCGAGTATGTGTTTTGTCGTACTCTCTATTCTCAGGAATGGTAAGGTGCGGAGAACAGATGTACCACTGGAGTCTTTCTCCTGCTGTTCTCCAAGGAAGTGCGATACATTTCCATCAAACTTAGTCGCGAGCGTATTTAAGCCTAACGGTGACCCTATGATAGGCAACACCTCACAATCCAACAATCCAGCGCAAATGAGCAGCAATAGGCGAGATCACCTGCTCACCGTAACGGCTCGAGCATACTACGCAAATTACAGCCTGGCTATGGTGGAAATTGGTAAAGTTTCGGGCGATCCGGGATTCACTGAAATGATAACGCTAATAATCCCACTATGTACTATAGGTATCCACCTCTTCATGGCATTATACGGGCTATCTGTGTTCTTGGAGACCCCGACGGCCATGAGAAAGGGAAGAAAGCGATACATTGCAGCTAGTTTCGCTATAACAGCATTAGCCGCTCTCAGTGCCTCCCTTGAAATGGCGCGCTATTTCCAAATTATATTCAACTCCACCTCGCCTAGTCATTGGCGACAGCTCGTGCAACCTGATGGTGACAACTGGAAGTATGTCGTTGTCAACACAGATGTAGCGCTGATTATCATGCTCGGGGACGCACTACTGGTAAGTGCCGTCTTGAATGCTTGAAGTCGCCTACCAAGACTCAAAACTTGTTTGTTGCAGGTATATCGGTGCTATGTTGTTTGCGTAGAATATTGGTGGATTGTAATCCTGCCCATGCTCACATCCGTGTCGGCTCTCGGTCAGTAGTGCATCTCTTTGAACTACTGGTACTGATCACATCACCTGGCATTTGAACGGATAGTGCTCTTCTTTCTGGGGACTCACATGGATAACTCAGCAGCTGATAATGCAAAGCTGTGGTCCGCCTCAACCTTCCTCACCGTGTCAACCAACATTATCGTCACAAGTCTAATCAGTCTCCGCCTTCTTCTTGCACGTCGGAGTCTTTCAAAGGTGTTGCCATATGCAGATCTACGCCTATACACAGGGGTGATCGGCATCTTAATCGAGTCTGCTGCGCCTCTCACCGTCCTAGGTATCGTTGCGGCGATACTCCAACATCTGACTGGCTCGCGCCTCCGCAACACCTCGGGATACGTCGTCTGCAGATCTCTCTTTGACGGTCTGTTCTACTCCTTCTGCGTGAGTTTCAAAGATTCAAAGAGATACGAAGTTTCCGACTGATTTCTATAGGCCATCGCACCTCACATGATTATCTTCCGAGTCACAACTGGTCGATCATTCACAGAGTTTCCGTCACCCAAAGACGGTGTGCCCTCCGGATCTCTTCAATTTGCTCACCAAACCGCTGAATCATCCTTCCTCCAATCGACTCTGAACCGCGAGATCGGTCGGAACCGACATCCCGACACGGAGCAAGGACAGCTTGATCTACCCAACCAAACACCGGAGAAACGTGACAGTGGCGAGGACTACGAGAAGACGTAATAGGGCGCAGTGTGGCATGCTAGTTGACCAACTCATTGGGGTATGTCGATAGCCGTAGAGCTTCGTAGAAGTGACCGATTCATCCTGGTTCTGCTTGTATTTGTCTTTGTATCCTTACGAATCCTTGGTTATCTGAATATGCTAAGTACTTCTCTACTACACTGGAAAACCGAACAGATGTGGTGACTCGTGCGTTCGGACTCCTTTCGATCGGCGCAAGAAGCGAATACCAGCTTAGGTGCCGTTGAGACTTGGCTCGAGTAGGTCAAAAAGGAACATTACACGACCGTGGTTTTCTGAGATATATCAGAAGTGAAATGCTGACTTTCGCTGTCATCTCATCCTCTGTGACCCTGCCCTGATGATCGCTTGAGCGACTCCTAACCTTCGTCATATTAATCCTACAAGCCGTCAAATGTGAACGTTCCTGGGTCCCTGAAACACCATCGTTTCTCTCCAATGATTCTCGATCATTGGAAGACTACAAAATGGACACTGCGGACAAATAGTAGTGCGTGACCTCGGCAGTTTTCTGAGTGACCTTCTATTTGTTCCTGCGCAGTGAGCTCCTCTGATCCTCGCTCCCGCACAATCTGACAATTCTGGTCGATATCGGTCGTGAGACTATCAATATGGCTCTTAGTGCTCGATGAATTGCGAGAGGGGCTGTTTAAAAGTTCAAATTCTATCCGAATGAGCGAATGTGAGAAGAACCCTTCTTCATTCTGGGAGGAGAGTCCCAGGTAACCATCGCTCTTATCCAAGGAGGGCTTCGGTGCCGGCAACGCCACCTCGCCGATCAAGTTCGAAGTTCCCCAGATGAGTGATCCAATGATATGTCGACAATCATGGCTGAAAGAACGCTCAGACCTCGTATCCTCAGACAGGTGGGAGAGAAAATAGTTCTCCGCGCGTTTTGGATCAATCATGGAAGGTTTTTCGCTCCTATGCTCTTTGCAAGTCGCTGATCTATCACTGCGCCACAAAGACTTGGGTACGTACTTGAACTGTTGCGGCACTCAGCAACTTGACATTGAGAGCTGTGAGCTCTAGAAAGGATCGATTGACCTTCCCAATCTACTCCACGTTTACGAGAAATTTGGTACGTGTGAACGATGAATGAAGGAGGTATATAATGGGCGTACAGCTCGTCACGTACGCCTCACGACACTTGCAATGAGCAGCGAACACCTGATTGTTGTAGCAGCTCGAGCAATCTATGCTAATTTCACCTTGTCATTAGTTGTGACGGGTAAGTCGTTTGCTATTCATCCTTCGGTGCTCCAAATAAAATTGATGTTCGCCGCTGCACAACTACAGGGATCCACCTTTTCATGACCGTCTACGGCCTTTCCGTCTTCCTGGAGACACCAGAGTCTCAGAGGAGGGGACGGAAGGGATATATAGCTGCGAGTATCGTGATAACAGTGTTCCAGACCTTCAGTGCCTCGCTGGACATGGCTCACTACTTCCAAATGCTTTTCCAAGCAACCTCGCCTCGTGATTGGGGTCGGCTCATGAATACCACTTTTTTCAAGGATTGGAAGTACTTGGTCAGTAGTACACTGGGGTTTGGTTTGGTGACCATGATCGGCGATGTACTTCTGGTAAGGTACCACGGTTCCTATCTCCTCCCCCATACTTAAGTGACTTACAGGTGTACCGGTGCTATGTCGTCTGCACGGAGTACTGGTGGGTGACTATCCTACCGATGATGACGTCGGTGTCTGCTTTCAGTTAGTTCTGTTCTGTGAACTTCTCGCCCAAAGGTTTCGCTAATCCGACTTTTCGAACTGTAACTGTCAGTTGTCCTACTCTTAGGGATCTACATAGGCGACACAGATACATCAACGAAATACTCCTCAGCATCTAGCCTTCTCACAGTGACGACCAATATCGCTGTGACTGCTTTCATCACATTCCGCCTTCTTCGAGCTCGCCGCAGCATGGCGAAGCTCCTACCATCCGCAGATGTCCGCCTCTACACCGGTGTCATTGCTATCCTCATTGAGTCCGCGGCCCCAGTCACTGTCTTCGGCATAATTGCAGCAATTCTTCAACAGCTGAACAAAGCCCTCTTTAACACGTCCCCGGGATTCCTTGTTTGTAGATATCTATTTGACGGCCTTTACTACTCGTTTTGCGTAAGTCCAGCTGCTCGATGAAGATCCCCGAGACTGACTTTCTCTTCTTCAAGGGGCTGTCTCCACACATGATCATATTTCGTGTTACGACCGGCCGATCCTTCACCAGACTCCCCAAGCACGCCGCCGTGTCAAATCCCATTCAATTTGCTCCGCAAACTGTCGAATCCTCCTTCCCCCAAACGACATGGAATCAAGAGTTTGACAGTTCTCACTCCGATACTGAGAAAGGGATGAACGCAAACGGACCTTCTCATGATGAGAAGCTGGGACTACAAAATCGCGGGGTTGTCGTGTAGAGCAAGTCCTGGTAAATCCATGTTCCCGCTGTAAAAAGTGGCGTCTAGTTGGTCAAGTTCTCTAGAGCTCCTATCGGTAAAATTGTATTATATTGGAATCCCCAAGAAGCTCGTTCCCTTACCCACAGCCGTGTAAAGTGACAAGTTGTGTCTACGATTGCAAGGGACTGGAAAAGGTGGGAGTTCCCGAGACTCCGACTCGAGGGATCGAATGAATTACGGACTAGGCCAAATGACTGGTTCGACCTAGCTGAAGGGACCATGTGTTCACGCCGAGAGTACCAGTGGTTGAACATCAGCAGTGCAAACTGTTTTTATCTGAGGTCGATAAGATAACGGCTCGAACGATATCACACTGCCAGTCATCAGTAAACCCTGAATTCACTTTTTCGGACTTGATCAAGCCCCATCAAGCGTCGTCAAGTCCAAAAAGCGCGAAAGCAAAAAGTTCCGAAACCCAGGCCTCAATTTTGGAAAAGTTGGTATTAATTCCGCGACAAAAATGTGCAAAAAGTGCGAAAAGTGCTATAAAGTGCGAAAAAGAGTAGAAAGTTGGAAAGTGACCGCTCCCGCATCGCATATCCCCTCATCCACCCGCGATTCATTACCTACGCTTCTGTGGGCTTGCAAACGCAAACATCTCCATACGTTCATGGTCACCGAGGGACCGGTCACTCTCTAGACCATCATCGACCCCCCCGCTTGCAGTGAAGCCGCAGACTGCGAGAATGGAGTCCCACTGTTCCGAGCTGAATTTATTCAGGCGGTCAGTGTATCGGCCAACGGCATCACCCCACTCGCTCTGGGAGAAGGATGGAGCCTTCTCCTTTAAGGTACCACGGGAGGTCATGTCTCGAGCGGCCCTTTCGAGCTAAAAACAATTTTTATGGTGAGATTGACCCTAAAAGAGTGAAGGATAGCGTACTCCTGCGAGAATGAGAGAGAATAGGCCAATGGGAATGCCGCGATGTAGTTCGGAATTATAATCGACACCTTTCGTATAGGTGCGAGCCAGCTCGGCCATGGAGATGATGTATCGAGACTTCAAACGACCACCTGGCGGCTGTGCCGGGTCAAAATCTGGTGTACTGCCAATAGCTTGCACTCACCACAAAACCGGCCTCGTCAGATGGCCCCGTGCACCATGCAGGAGACGGATCAGCCCAATAGAGAGGGCCCCTAGCACGACGGGCCCACCTTAACCATTCTGCCCCTTCTGCCGAGTCGCCGTTTTCATCCTTGCTGAACGACGCGACCTGGGCAGCAACCACCTTGACAGCGTGTCTTGCGATGGCTCCCCGGCGCTCGTTGATTCGGTTGTATGCCTAGATTGAGATGTCAGAAGGGCCGAGATGAATGTTAATTTGGCTCACCAGTAGATGAAAAGGCTCTTCTTTGTGGTGAGCAGTATAAGTAACTTCTGGGTAGGTGATGTTGATGAGCTTCTGAACCATCGCGACGAACTCGGTTGATGCCAGCATGAAGCCGGAAAAGGGGTTTGCTGACACGTAGAGAAGGTTGTACAAGGCGGGAAGGAACTTCATCCTCCACCTTCCGTCCCTAGTCGCAAAATCGGGGAGGTGGTCGACAACGACGGTACCCGCGGTCAATCCCGGAATCCGTTTGAAAGTGGGGAGGGCGGGAGATGGGTAATGTTGAACAGTTTGGGCTGGAATAGATGCTGGAGGCAATTTGTTTGGGGAGGTGGAGGAACATGCTGGCTTCTTGGATCGATGCCGGGGACGCTTGGCTATAGCGGGAGGCTGAGCCTCAGATGACGGAACTCGGGGTGAAGTGGAGACCTCTGCGCTGGCCACACTGCTCACATCCTAATGCCAAGTCTTCAGCTTTGATCATGTTAAAATTGAGTCAAGAACGCACCTGATTTGTCCGGGCCATGTTGCGCTCTAATGGTCGTGCACTCAGCGGTGGTGCATTGGCACGAACACGAGAATTGTTGGCATGATAAGCTGATGTTGGCCGTACATCTTGAACATGATCCTCAGAGAGACCACGCTCTTCGATGGACAGAGTGTTGACTGTCTTGTGTTGGGCAGCTGAGACTTCGAGAGCAGAGCGAACTGTTGATCGGAGACCAGAGGCAAGTTGCGTCGCCTTCTGAGGTTTCCTAATCAATTGCGCTTCCGTCAATCCGCATTCTTCACACGATGAGAGAGAACTAGCCTGTTTCTACCCATCGAAGCACTCTTCATTTTGAGAATGTCCATTCTCCTTTGCAACTCCTCCATCTCTCTCTGCAGGAAAACAATTAGTGGCACTTGAGCACAAGGTATCTTTGCTACTCACCAGGGTGTCGTCGCAATGGCTGCCAAGTTCGGCGTCGCTTGGGGTTGGCGACACATTGAGATCGAATTCTTCTCCACTGGGTGATCTGTCACCTTCTCTAGCTTCGTCACATTCAGGAATATCAGAGATACGTAGAACCCTTTTTGCAGTGCGTGCAGCCATAGCTTCACGGTCCTGCTCCTCGAGCCGCTCCCAGCAATCCTCGAACTGTTTGTCAATCTCTGACTTCTCCTTCCGCTGTGCTTGACGTTCGTTTGCAGCTTCTTCTCGAGTTCGTCGTGGCACCTTTGTTTGCTTTGTTGAAACAGAGCTGGACTTGGAGCTATTGCCAGCACTCGTACGCGGATGCCTTGCAGTGCTTTGTTTGGAGGCTGTGGTCGGGGCCTTGGAAGAGCGCGGAGGTTGTGCGGATGCGAGGCCCTCGCTGTCGCTCAGGACACCAGCTGTGCTTTCCTGGGCTCGTGCTCGAGTGTTCCTGGAAGGTCGTGACGCCTCTGGAGCAATAGCGGCGGCGGCGGGAGGTGCAGGTGATTTATTTTTGGGCTTTGGCTTTGGTTTTGGTGGCATAGGGAGAACTCACAACGAGAGTAAGGTGTGTTGGAAGGTGAGCGTAGTAAAGAGAAAGGTCGGTGTGTTGCTAACAGAAAAATAGGATGGGGACGTTCTGCTGGGAACCGACTGGATTCCCGGACGTGCGGGGTGTAAATATTCCCCAAAAATGCGAAAATAATGTGATAGCGTACCTTGCAACGGTGATTACCCCTTTCATGCAACTTTTGCCATTGGTGGTACGATTGCCAGTGCGAGATATCTCTTGCACTAATTTCTCTCTCTATCTCACTCCAGTTCCACAACCCAGGCACGCTCGTTATCATGCCACCAGTACTCCGAGATTCGATCGAGCTGCGCTGTTTCCCATGCAGGCACTGTTCTGTAGTTCTCCACTCAGAAGGCGGTCGAACACAACACGAGAATACAAAGCATCCTGTCCTTTCCTCGGACGGAGATGCTGAGGAGCAATTACCCGGTGAAATAAGGCAACACCCAAGGATCAATGGTAGCTATTCCAACCTCATTCTTGGACAGTCGAAATGACAACATTTTCTGCAGGTCAAATTGTCAACGAGGACGGGATTCCGCTTCCCCAATTCACAAACCCTCCTTCAGGTCAAAAACCAAAATTGTCAGATTCACGCTCAACTTGGTATCCTTTTGGCGACCGTCTAGAATTTGATTGGGCATACCATCACTTTACTGTGGTCCAGTCTTCGAAAGGCGAAATCAACAAAGGGCTAGATCTTTGGCTTGCTGCTAAGCTACAGGCTTTACAATCTAGTACCTGTGAGCCCCTTCCCTGGTCAAATGCGGATGAGCTCTATGCTACTATCGACGCCATACAGGAGGGTGGTTCCCCTTTTATCACAGAGACTTTCACCTACAATGGGCCGCTTCCATCCAACCCGCCGTCGTGGATGACGTCTCGCTTTGAGCTCTGTGTTCGTGATACAAGGGCCGTCATCCATGACCAGCTCGCAAACCCCGAGTTTCGAGACTCGTTCAACAGTGCTCCATACCGGCAGTTCACGTCTTCGGGAGACCGCATCTTTTCAAATTTGCTGTCGGCCGATTGGGCTCATCGACAAGCAGTAAGTTAACACTCCTTTTGCAAACAGTTTTCTGATTCAAACCTCGCAACTAGGACGAAATCGCAAAGGATAAGACAACACATGGGTCGTCCTTTGTTCCAGTTGTTTCCGGGCTTGATAAAACAACAGTGTCTGTCGCTACGGGCCATCAGGAGTATCATCCGTTCTACATCTCTGCTGGGAACTTGACAAATTCTGCACGTCGTGGGCATGGGGCTGGTGTTATACCGGTCGCATTCTTACCAATTCCAAAAGGTAGGAGGCTTCATCTGATTGAAACAAGTCAGCTAAGTTATTAACTACCTTTCCAATTCATAGTTAGCAAGCGCCAAAAGAAGAGCAAGGACTACCAGCGATTTGTTCGCCAGCTCTATCATACATGCATCGCTCGTATTTTTGCGCCGTTGAAACCTGGGATGACGAAGCCAGAGATTGTTCGATTTCCAGACGGGCACTTCCGACGAGCTGTGTACGGAATAGGACCTGTCATAGCTGACTATCCAGAGCAAGTCTGGCTGTCTGGAATCGTCCAGAACTGGTGTCCCAAGTGCGTAGTGTTAGCCCCTGGCCAAATTCTGACGTTAACGTTGAATGTAGATGCAACGCACCACCCTATGATCTTGATCGTACTGGCGCAACGAGGCGGACTCATGAGAAGGATGATGTTTTAATCGACTACTGGGACTCAGGGACCCTGTGGGATCGATACGGTATACGAGATGATGTTGTGGTATGTGTTGAGCGCCCATGTTATCCGTTTCCGTCTGCTTTGCCATTTACTGACTAGATTGCTGTGGTTTTTATCAATAGCCGTTCACTCATGGTTTTCCTCGAGCTGATATCCATGAGCTCATGGCCCCTGATCTTCTCCACCAGCTCATCAAGGGGACGTTCAAAGACCATCTGGTGACCTGGGTAAACGAGTATATCCTTACTTTCAATGGCGAAAATAAAGGACTCGAGATTATTCAAGAAATAGATCGAAGGTGCCTAAATATTTGTTCCATATCTCTGACCATGACACCAATCCGCTTCTGCCTCTCAGAATATCAGCAGTACCCACCTATCCAGGGCTTCGACGGTTCAAGGACGGTCGCGACTTTGCACAGTGGACTGGCGATGACTCGAAGGCACTCATGAAGGTGTGCCTAATGCAGAGAACAATACCTTCTGACCACTGACTAGTATCTGACTTGGTCCATAGGTTTACCTCGCAGCCATCGTTGGCTTTGTCCCGGACAAAATGGTACAATGCCTTGCGTCCTTCATGGAAATCTGCTATATCTTCCGGCGAAACGCAATAACGGCCACCGCACTGAGAAGTGCGGAGATCGAGCTTGCACGCTTCCATCGTTTGCGTGAAGTTTTTGTTGAAGAAGGGGTGCGCGCTCACTGCTCGCTACCTCGCCAGCATGCACTTGTCCATTTCCTCTCCGCAATCCCAGATTTCGGCTCACCGAATGGTCTATGTTCGTCCATCACCGAATCCAAACACATTACTGCGGTGAAAGAGCCGTGGAGACGGAGCAGTCGGTATGAAGCATTACCACAGATGCTCCAAATCATCGTCCGGCTCGACAAGCTTTCCGCGCTGCACACGAGGCTGATGCATGAAGGGTGGCTTGTTGGTAGCACAGCTGCGTTTATTGCAATGGAAAACGAACACAGGAATCTACTTCGAGCAGAAGACAACGGGGAGGGGGATCTTGAATACGAGGGGGACGAAATGAGGGAAGGTGAACTGGACGAGCGGCGAGATGATGTTGGCCCCGTGGACGGGCCTCGCCTCGCTACCTCAATTTTACTATCAAAGACGACAGGTAAGGCCTCAATTATTTGCATTGGAAGTATGTCGTACGCACTGTTGAGATTCTTTCAGCCCCAGGATATCCAAAAGATTTGCTGACTTTGTCAGCAACAATCGAAGAGCCGCAACTGGTGACGGCTTTCCTCGAGTACCTGTACAGCTCTCGGCATCCTACACGCAGTCCCCCAGTTCCTATCAACAAATATGTCAGCTTCACAGGAAAAATCCATGTTCACCATAGCGCTACAGCAAGATTTTACGCACCGAGCGATGCCTGCGGCGCTGGAGGAATGCAACGGCAGATGATTCGATGCAATCGATGGTGGCGGAATCATGGGCGGATGGACACGATCCTGGTGTCAATGGATGACCAGGCTGGCATGGATGGCATGATGGTTGCCCAGGCCCGATTGTTCTTCTCATTCAGTGACCCATTGAAGGGTACCACGCACCACTGCGCGCTGGTGAACTGGTTTCCAACTGTTGAGCGGGACACCACTGCGACAGGGATGTGGGTGGTGGAGCGGGAGGTAGATGAAGCAGATGGAACAGCACCTTTGCAGGTCATACCTGTGTCAACAATCGTCCGGGGGATTCATCTTCTTCCTGTTTTCGGGAGGGAGGGAGTGCTTCCAGAGGGGTTCTCATACATGGAGTCTTTGGAGGCATTTGACCGGTACTACGTGAATCATTTCATCGATTACCACGCTCACGAGGTATTGGGAGGGGTTTGAGGACCGTAGGTACATGATAGCATGTAGAGTTAAGTAGAGAGACGTTGTTGTCGCCGTTGAGAGTCAAAGAGAGGCGGAACCGAGCGCTTTCCCGCTTTTGGACTTTTCCGCTTTTAGAAAGCGAAAACGTGGGAAAAGCTCACAACCTTTTGGGGAATTTGCTGATGGGTACTTGTGCTTGCCACTGGCAGTATATTGAAGACAACTGTAACTCGCGTACATGGCCTCTGTGAACTGAGGTCTCCCTCCCGGCTCAAGGTTCACTCATCACCGTGGCAATACTCGCGGTGATTGAACTCGACCGTAAAGTCACGCAGCAACTCCGAACCAAGCGCCCACTTTGTTCAACTGCAGTCAGTGTAG
The DNA here is from genome assembly GCA_027579765.1 of Candolleomyces efflorescens. Taxonomy (NCBI): domain Eukaryota; kingdom Fungi; phylum Basidiomycota; class Agaricomycetes; order Agaricales; family Psathyrellaceae; genus Candolleomyces; species Candolleomyces efflorescens. Next base: position 89,002 of record JAMZDL010000079.1, read on the forward strand.
ATCGGGCAGCTGACCCTTCCAAACTGTCAATGCAGTCGAGTGCATCGAACCCTCCGACCTGGCGTCGACAGGTTAGTGAGCAGCTGACCTTTCAAACTGCCAGGTAGCTACCCAAAACCAGGCGCATACGACTACTTCGATGTCGGCTGTCAAGCTCCTCGAGCTTGGAGGTCCTGCACGTGCGTGACTGCCAGCGTCCCAGGGACCCAGTAGTCAAGACTCAGGTATTTCGCTTCATCTCGTGTCTCGTTCGATATTCATCGGAAGCTACTACCTACCCACTCGTTGGCCGTCTGCTTACCGCTCTTTCAAGTCTGGTCAATGAAGCATCAAGACTGAATTGACTGCCGCGTTTGTTTGTGCTCAAGCGCGTGTAAAACGCGGTTGCCTCTTGCCAAAGGGTCTCTGGGTCCTGGATCTCTCCCCATACCATAATGGTATTGTATGGTGATCAGATTCGATAATGATAACGTTAGAAGCAGCTCGAGACTTGCAATGAGTGCCCGTTCCTGCGGCGTTTGCGACACGGAGTTGGTGGCCTCGAGCACCTGACCGAATACAACGTTAGCATTACTCGACCTCGGCAGAGACAAAGTCGACCCTAGTGGGCATTAACTCCCCTTCAAAAAACTATAAAAGCTGCTTGAGCTCTCGACAAGACCTCAGCTCAAGCAATCTCCCTTGAACATTTCTTCTCCAAACGAATACTCCACCATCTCTCATCACACGCGTATAACTACAAAATGGCGATGATATCTGTGCAAAACCTCGCCATTGTCCAATCCTCTCTTGTGGGGGACAGCAAGGGCAACCAGTTCAACGATATCCAGGAAGGTGAGAATAATATCATGTCTGTGTCCGTTACGACTCACAATACCGAGCACGCTCTGCCGCTTCGTCACATCTAGTTGTCGGCTTTCCCGCAAGCATGACCATCAATGCGAGCCACCCCCTCAGCAAGATCACCCTCATGCACGGCGGAGTGGTAAGTGCTCGATTCGCAAAGATTAATCTCGTCCATCAACGGTCTGAACACTTGTACATTCTAGGTTGACGGGATCGAAATTGAGTACGCCATGGATGACGGCCAGACGACGAAGGTCTCTCATGGTACCTCTACCGAGGCCTCGAATCCCGGCTTGAACAAGAGCACCGTCACTTTGGCAGGTGAGTCAAAACTTCCTTACTCCTAGATAAATCTATTCAAGGTGCTCACAATCATCGATATTTAGACCGAGAGAATATTGTCGCTATCTCTGGAATTCACGGTTCCTGTCAATATGGAATCCGCGTGTCTCAGCTGAGCTTCGCTATCTACGACAGCGGTAGCGGGCAAATGAGAATTGCAGGGGTAAGTCTGTGTGATATACCTTTCTAACGGACATGTGCTCAACATTGCATTGTGCGCTCCTTAGCCCTTCGGTGGCGCCGAAACCGATTCTCCCCAGCGCTTCCATGTCACTGCCAACGGAACTTTTGTAGCCTTCGGAGGCTTCGCTGTCAACACCAATACAAGCCGTGAGTCTTCAATTTCTCTCAGCTTCCCATCGCGACTGACAATTTTGACAGTCGGCCAGTTGAAGCCCGGCCAAAACGGTGGGCTTTACGGCCTGACTTTCTTCGACATTGCTTACCGCTCTGTCTAATAAACTTCGAGGCAATCACGCTATCAACATGCCACCGAAAGATTCGCGCTGAGACTCCCTCACAATCCAAAAAAATGTTGCGCCTGAGAAATTTGTACTTGTAGTATTCGAACAATCCCAGTGTTTTCTGAGGCAAGGTTCTGAATTTCGTTCCCGAACAGACCTAGGTTGGTAGGAAAAACCCAAAAGTGGGAGGTTGGTCATCGAGGCCACGAAGGAGGTACGATTTGAGCCTTTCTGTCAACGTCCTCTATCGGGGCTAGACATTTCTTCTTGATAGAAACTCTCGCTCGGGATGGTGAACTATTAAGAAAGCACTTATAGTAAAGTAACAAGCTGGTAATGTAAGAAAAAATAAGTGCACATCGGTAAGTCGTGGCTATACCAATCGTTAAAACTCAACTCAGGCCTATCAACGAATTTCATGCAGAAATTCGATTGGCTTGAGAAGGGACTCGATGGAGTCGCAAGTGGCACACAAACACGTACTAGCGGCCCAGTTTGTCTCTGACATATTATGAATGGATGAAGTTAGTGTGCGCGTTGATCCCACAAACGCACAGCACTGCTAAATAGTCACCTATCCCAGGGCTGGTGGTCGTCGCGAGAGGACATACCTTCAAGCTGTGACCGGAGTCACCCTTCTCCAACGTCATGAAGAGTCGATAGAGTCCGTCTGGTAGTTGTGAGGAGGCTGTGACGATGGTCCGACGCATTTGACATGCACCCACGATATCAAAAATGGCGAGTACTACATAGTACAGGCTCGATGCCCGTGACCTGGATCCCTTTGGCTCACGCTAAGGGCGAGAAAATGGCTCAGACCCTGCCGAGCTGGAGCCGTAGCCTCCCTCATTTGACCGGCTCCACGACCATCAATCCATCATACCATAGCCGAGAGCCGATAAAACCTTCGAAGGAACGGTGAAATGAGACGAAAGAATCCAGTGGAAGCCAGGGATTTCCTAGACTCTTACTCGTAGCCTACGAGTATTACCATCGCCCACTTAACTCACGAGAGACGGATCTCACAGGAATGTGGCACAGATTCCTACGACCCATCATGATGCCACTGAGTAAATATTGAGGCGTCCAACTTCACCCCCTCGTTTTCGTTCCCTATATATTGGATGGTGCTACGTACCTACTACATGGTTCCTACCTGTCTTACTATGGACGTCTATGGCCAACGGCGAACTTGAAGTTTCCCACAACATTTTCTCGTCCTGGGCCACTGGGCCACGGGTCCAACTAGCTCATTTATTGGGACTGCCGTTCCCGCTTCTCATTCAGTCATCTTCCATCGTGCTGGCCCATTCCTCCTATCACCACTGCGCTCTTTGGAGATAGAGCTGATAGTATAAGCCCTAAAAGTGCACTATTTATCTGGGAAGTCAAGAATTGAGCAGCTGACCTTTCAAACTCATCGAAAGTGCTAGTCAGTCGAGCCTCCAGCCTTCTGTCTGCGCCCGGTGTCCATAAATAGGCGCAATCAGACAGCATCTTCGATGGAGGCGCTGTGGAAGTTTTTAATATGCTTAAAAATAGTCAACCTTCCGGCGTCCAAGTATTTAGCTTCACGCCACGCCTCATCATCTATTATAATTATAATAGGTTGGGCAATACTGGAATGATTGTCCTGAGGATCGACATCTACCGGTCAATGGAGGAGTAGTACCCGCAGTGCTTGTGCGTGCCAGTACTGGCTTGATGCAGGTACCTCAGGTGACAGTTGCCTTTTCGGACTGGGGTCTCCCTCCCTGTTCACTCAGCCTCCACAATCACCGTGACAGTACTCGCGGTGATTGAACTTGAAAGTGGTCACGGTATGTACATGGCTCAAAATCAAGAGCCCATCTCAATCACCTGCAGCCAGTGACAATTGAACAGCTGACCCTTTCGAAATGTCGATTTATTCGAGTGAATCGAAACTTCCGTCCAGGGGTCAACAGGCAAATGAGCAGCTGACCTTCCAACTACTAAACTCATTTGAATGTAGCCAAATGAGCTGACCAAAATCAGGCGCAGAAAATCGACTTCTTTGACGGTGGCAATTAGGTTTCTCGAGCTCGGTAGAAGCCTTGGACTTGCGTAGGGTGCCAGTGTCCGAAGGAGGGGAAAGTATCCGACATTGTCATCGCATATCTCGCTCGATATCTATCGGACATTGCTACCTATAGCTACCCACTCGTTGACTGTCTACCACCTCTTCTTTCAACTTTGTACGAGTCAACGGCTCTATTTTCTGCAATACTTGAAGTTCGTGCTCAAACATGTGTAGAGAACAGTTGCCTCTTTCCGACTGGGTCTCTGGGTCCCGGACCTCATTTATTCAACTACCAGCATCCTGAGGCACCCAATTGAATAATGACAGCGGCAGAAGCAGCTCGAAATTAAGAAACAATTGCCCGTTCTGTGACTTGGACACGGCGACGGTCGAGCAGCTGACCAGATACAATGTTAACTATCAATTTGAGCCAGGATACAAAGTTGAACAAAGGGGGTCATTTACACTTCGAAAACTTATAAAAGCTGCCCCAACTCTCAATAAGACCTCAACTCAAGCAACATAACTTGAACATCCCTTCTCCAAGCTTATACTTGAATACTTCACTTGAAACTCTCGTGGTTACGCATACGCGTCCTTGCAATGTCGCTCTCTATACAGGCCCTCGCTACCGTCCAATCCTCTCTTGTAGGGGACAGTGTCGGTACCCAGTTCAACGACATTGAGTCAGGTTAGAACGGTAACCCATTTGTGCCTGTCGCAGTGCTGACTGGCGCCACATCTAGTTGTCGGGTTTCCCGCAAGCATGACCATCAACGCTAGCCATCCCCTCAGCTCCATCACCGTCATGCACGGTGGAGTGGTGAGTGCTCAATTCTCAGAATTGTCCACGGGCAGCTGGAACAATTGCACACTCTAGGTCGACGGGATCGAAGTCGAGTACGCCAGAGATGATGACCAGACGACTAAGGTCTCCCACGGCACCTCTAGTGCCTCGACTGATCCCAACTTGAAAAAGAGCACCGTCACTCTAGGAGGTGAGTTTTACCTTCCAGAATCCTACACCTCTTCACGGAGCTCACAATTGGCTCTTAGACAAAGAGAACATTGTGGCTGTTTCTGGAGTTCACGGTTCCTCTCAATTTGGAGTTCGCGTGGCTCAGCTCAGCTTCGCTATTTATGACAACGGTAGCGGGCTAATGAGAATTGCAGGGGTATGTCAGGGTGATAAGTCACCTAGATTGTTCCACGTGCAAATGCTCACCATTGTGCGCTATGCAGCCCTTTGGTAACGGTGAAGCCGATTCCCCCCAGCGCTTCCATGTCACCGCCAACGGAACTTTCGTTGCCTTTGGAGGCTTTGCCGTCAACACCAATACAAGCAGTTAGTATTCGAACGGATTCACTAACCTTCTTGTCGCAACTGACAAATGCCAATTTCGACAGTCGGCCAGCTGAAGCCCGGCCAAAACGGTGGACTTTACGGCCTGACTTTCTTCGACATTGCTTACCGCTCTGTCTGATAAACTTCGAGGCAACCACTGCTACCGAACTATTCGCGCTGAGAACTGGAAAGCAATCTCGACTCCCTCTCAGATCCAAAAAAAATGTTGTGCCTGCGAAATTTGTACTTGTAGTATTCGAACAATCCCAGTGTTTTTTAAGGCAAGGTCCTGAGTTTCGTTCCCGAACAGACCTAGGTTGGTAGGAAAAACTCGAAAGTGGGAGGTTGGGCATTGAGGTGAAGGAGGCGCGATTTGAGCCTCTCTGTCGACGTCCTATATCAGGGCTAGACATTTCTTGATAGAAACTCTCGCTCGGGACGAAGAAATGACTACTATTCTGCTTTAAATTATTAAGAAAGCTCTTATAATAAAGTAACAAGCTGGTAATGTAAGTAAAAATAAGTGCATCGTCAAGTCGTGGCTCAACTTTGATGCCGCCGTTCGACGTTCACTGTAGTCTAACCTTCGATCTCGCAAAAGACAGAGAATAAAAATAAAGAACAAAACTCTCCAATACAGCCTACCAAGCATCAACCGATGCACGGCCCAACTTGTCGTTAGATCGTGAGGTCGATGACTTCGCCAGGAATAAAATTTCTGGTCGGCTCTTCCTTGACTGCTGTAAGGTCAATGACTTCTCCGGATCTCAGCGTGCTCCTGTGCTCCTTCTTAACTCGCTTTAAAGGTGGGCCAGCACCTCTCGCCGCCTTGGATTGCCTGAGATCCTGGAGCTGAGTCTTGACCCAGAGATCCGGGCGTTAGCCGAAGTAGCCACATAAGAAGAGGAAGAAGAGACGGCATGTACCTCGAGTCGATGAATCTCGTTGTCAAACTCATCATCCTCCAACCCGTCTTCCTCCGACTTAACTTCGTCGCTCTTCCGCTTGCTGCCAGACGCTTTTCCGCGACCTCCAGCAGCTGAACTACTGGAGCCGGGACGGGAGTTGGAGGCAGAACTCGCCTTTGTCGTCTTCGGTGGGGCGATGCCATTTGCCATGAGGATATCTAAAGGGGTCTGAAGTTCAGTTAATGGTTTCGGGGACATGAAAGTGCGTACCCATAGGACGATAATTGAATACGAATGTACATAGCTTTGCTACTCCGACACTCTTGATCATGTGCGTGGGCCGTGCGATGGGCTTCTGGTCCCCAAACCTTGGAGAGAGATCGGTAATCAATTCAGAACGTCTCTCCTGCCCAAAAGCTTCTACTTACTTGACACAGTGAGCCGACCCCTTCTTTGAACGCTCATGTGCAACGAATTGGTCGTTGCGCTCACGTCCCGACAGATTAGTTGAATCCAAGACCGGAATTTTGATGAAGGTTCCAACTGAAGAGATGGTGACTTGAATTTCACCAAAGTTTCCGTTTGCAATGTTCAGCAAGCTATCATCATCTAGACAGAGGCGCCATTGATTAGACCAAAGTGTGAATGATATGACATGTGAGATGCAGATGGCTCACCAGTGAGCTCCAGAGTGCCAAATTGAAACGATTGAGTGGCGCGTCCATCGTTGACGAGCTCATCGGACAAATAACGGGGCAAAACATTGAGAGCATCGAGGCTCCGCCTCACGATGCTGTTTGAGAGATATATTTGTTTTCCGTCAAGCGCTAGATCCATGATGTGGTTGGTTGCAGCCTGGCGCCCCAATGGAAGAGAATAACCGATTCTGAATTCCTTGAAAACGTGTTAGCATATTATTTCTAACCGAGAATCAAGCAATTTACCTTCCCCGCCTCAGAGGGAATCCAACAAGAGACCTTGTCTCCGCTCGCCTCGGTTTTATACTCTTCTAAGCGTACCCCATTCACCTCAACCCACGCTTCGAATCCTTTCAGCTCTGGCATCAAATTGAAGCCTCCAGGGTACTGGAGAGGATAAAAGAGAGTGAGACAAGGCACGAAGAGCCTTTCAGAGCTCAAGGAGGGTGAAGGAACGAGGAAAGCGGCTGGCCCATGATTTGCCCATTCAAACCGATCAACTATCGGCCTTTGCCGAATGATCACACCTGGTCCGAGAGCCCAATAGTGAGAAACCAACTAACCAGAATTCCTCCAATCCTCAAGTTGTAACTTGGTGTACAAGACGCCAGCCCCTCGGAGTGAACCTTTGGGTGGTGAATAGATGCGATGCCTACATACTCTACTGTTAAACCTGAATATTTGAATGCGTCTGAGGGGCCAATGGACTGACTGTTACCAACCCCCGAAAAATGAATCAAAGGGGGATTCTGGCCCTCGATAGCCCAAACCCCACCGAGGCTGCAGAAAACAATTTTACGAAGCCCCCCACCGGATGTCCGAATTCCTATACAAATACATTTGTTGTAGCTACACCGTTGACAGACCTCCTAGAGCTTTTCTTTTGGCTTCGATGCTTCGGGCTTCTCGGAGCGTTTCGAAACTAAATCATCCTCCCACTTTGCGAGAAACCCCTGAATGATCGCAGCAGTCTCTGGCTTTCGATCCTAAACACACAAGATAACTAATGTCAGAGTCTGCCGAGTCTACGCGAGAACAATTGACTGACCTTCAGCTTGTCGGAAACGAGATGAACACTTGGATACCAGAAGTCTATGTAATAGGGCGGATGCAAAATTACCAGAGGCAACAATTTGTCGACTTTCTGCCACCCGCCGTTCTGAGTGAAGCCGACAACTTCATCGTCGTCAAGAGCAGTGGTGGGGCTTGCCAAGAGACGTGGCAGGTCGTCAACGGCGTTCTTGAGGCAACTGCGATGAAGCTCTGAGAGAGGAAGCTCCCCCAATTTGGCTGGTACTAAAAAAGAGAGTTATACTTCCACCGGGTAGTAGTAAGAAACCAACGATGACGCACAGGAGTCGAAGTCCAACGGACATTCAAGGATGTATTGCATCATGCACTTTGCGAGGTGCATGTAAACCCGAGATTTCGGCACAAGCAAGTCTTTTGCACGACTTGGCTCCTCCAAGAAGTCAGAGAAGGATTTGTGGTAGAGACGTAGAGGAGCTTCGTCGTGCTCATCCGTTTCGAGAGCCACCAGGGAACGGAGGTCGGAGACTAGAGTTTCTTCAGCTTGCGGTTCAAGGCGTAGAAGAGCAGAGAGACGATCTGGCGGATATTGGGATGTGAAGCCGCTTCCGAGCTGAAATCCGCTGACATTGACATGATACACCCTGAAAAGCAAAAGAAAGTCGCGTCCTCTGTGGGTATCAACAGCTTCGTAAGTCTCCTTGGCAGCTAACAAGATACTGGAATACAGGGCATCAAGCGCTTCGAATGGCTTTGCCGCTTGGCCTTCATATGGCGTCCAGGTGAGAACGGCATCTAGCCTCGCCCATGGAGAGGTTCGGCGCTCGGAGATGAACTTGTAGACCGTAGCGACGTAGATGAACTGACCCGACCCAGCTTTGACAAGGGTCTCGATGTTGGCCTCGGTGAACCATTGGGGATTGTTGATGCGCAGGCCGATATCTTTGAACCTGCTCCACAAGTAGCGACGCATATCTGCTGTGGCGTCGTATTTGTCGCTGAGCTGGATGTGATAGGCCAAGTCGTAGAGATCGCCGCCGGGCTGTAGAGCCGTGTACATTGCCCACTCTGGGCGGCTGGCGATGAAGAGGCGGAAGGGGAGGTCGTTCTCAAGGAGGCACCGTTTGATGGCGGTCAAGAGCTCTGCCTGCCGGTCTTCAGATTTGTGCTTGGGGTCTGTACTGCTGCACTCGTCGAGACCGTCGATCAAAATGACATACGGAAGACCGCTGAGATCGACCCCCATGTCCCTGAGATCCTGCACAGGCCGTACAATGAGAGCGGTCATCTGTGCCGCAAGTGACTGATTGAAGATCAAGGGATCCTTCTCGATCGCGGTCTTGATGGACCATTTCAAAGTTGGGTTTTCTCGGCCTAACTGGTACGCAATAGTGGGAATGACTGGCTCGACGGTGTTGCGGGTTGGATCTGTCGATGAGATGAAGTAGGAGGCGGCAAGGACGTTGCACTGTACGCATTTCTCCGCCGCTGTCTGTTGCAGGCAAGACTTTCCCGCACCTGCGGCTCCTGTCATGCAAAGCAAACGCTGGGGGGCGGTGCGGTCCTGGATCCACTCCATGAGTTCGCTGGTGACCTCGACACGGGTGTCTTCATCGCACTTTGGGGCGTCGAAACGAGCGCTGGAGTTGTAAAGGGCATTGGGCGCAGTCTTCTCCATCAGCAGCTTCCAACCTACGCATGTCGGTTAGCAATAAATATCTCGTGTAACCAAGTCAGTCCTTACATACCATCCATCGAGCTGTCGCCCGCACCACCGTCTCTAATGACGGTAATATGGGAGGCCGTGTAGTTGTGCATATCACCCATTCGAACCCTACTGGCACCAGATAGGACTGATGTTGTAGGCCCGTGGGCTCGTTCAGGTGGCCCATCGCCTGAATATATGACGTTAGCTGGGCCTTGAAGCCCATGATCAGCCAATTCGCCACGTTGACAGAAAAAGGAGGTTGTGCGGCACCAGAGACCGTGCTTCTTTGGTGGCTGGGACATTGTGGGGGGATGGAACGACACTGAGGGGAGAAAGCAGGGCTGACAGCTGGCAGGCACAAGGGTCTGCCGGTTGGCTGTGTCGTAGGCCCAATTAGACGCCCAAGGTCACGAGCAGAGAGAGCCCAAAATATACATCAAGGTGAAACCAGGAGGTGGCACCTCCGGCGATGTCGTTCAGCTTTCGAACTCTCCAGAGTTAGAGAGAGTCGAGACATTACCAAGTTTAATGCTCCGTTGGCGGCACAGAACAAACTTCGGGTTGACCATCTCTTGGCTCTTCTGCCTAGTATCGGGGATAGCCGTTGTGTGCAAAAACGGTCTGTTCAGACTCCGCCCGCAAATTCGGCCACACCACCTCCTCCACCGTACCAACGCTGGCGGTGCACTTACCTTATCTCCGAATCCTCTGCCTTTCTTGACGGGAAGTACGCTGGAAGTGGGAGAGGGCCCCGAAAAATAGAGCGCCGGCTTGAACGGCTTTGCCAACAGCTGTTGAAATTCGTCTGACGGTTTTGAAGGCGTGAAAATGTGTATTGCAGTTCAAACGTTCAAACTTCAAGCTCTATCAGATGATAGCAAAACGATACATTTGATTGCATTTGCTTCACTGCGAACGTCTGGTCCTGCCGTTCATTCGTCCGTCATTCAAAATCCTACAGTCTTCGCAGCTCATGTGAACAGATTGCAGTCCCAACGGGCATGATCATATTGCAGTGGTAGATGGCGGGGGGGCTTCAAAGAATATACAACTTTTTTCGAGGCTATGATACAGGATGCACAAAAACATTCAGAGCGGCGTTCTGGTCGAGATCCTTCAGAGAACCCCGAATCCAATTTTCAACTCTCTCGCAGGGGATGTCCAGATTGGCAGTCACATGAACTTCGACGTTTTTGAGACCAAAGAAATGAAGTTCCTTGAACGCCCGTTGCAGGCTTTTCCAATCAAAATTTTCCAGATCTTCGAAGGTATTGAGGGTGAAGGTTGTGGATATACACCGAAGGAACGGCGATTCAAGCCGCGAGATCAAGCTGGGAAGAGTAGCTTCGAGAACGGACAGCTTTTGAGAAAACTCGAGGCCTTCGATCTGGAGAGTACGCAGTTGACTCAATCGGGAGAGCTTTAACGCCCGAATGTAGTCACCTGAGGAGAAATCAATGAAAAAATTGTATCACTCCACCGCAATATCACACACACCTTCATCAACGTTGACGAAGCTGGCTCGCTCCATGCCAAGAAGCAGGTGACGAACGTGGCTTCCAACCCTGCGAACAACGGTGCTTAGGTACGGCAAGTGTTGAGCCTTGAGGTTCCGAAGATTCAGACGCGTCACATGTGGGTCGGCGCCTTGAGCAAGAAGGCTCGTCAAAACGACGGGGATGCCATCGTCCGTACCCAGCTCCAGAGTTTCGATGGTCCTAGGGATGGGGAGTCGAGAGGCGCTGGTAACTGCATGTTCTGTGTACTTTGTAAAGCACACGTTCGCCGAGAGATGCTTCAAGAGGGGGAAAGAATTAATGATGTGAACGACCTCCCGCAAGTCATGAAATGTCACATCATCAAACTCTAAGAGCTTGAGCATCTTGAACTGCGCGAAGCGTCGACGGAGCTTAGTCTGTTCAGTTGGGTTGAGTGCGGTCCAGTCGACGCTACGAATTTGGATGGCCTCGACTTGGGAGAGGCAGGAGAGGTGTGAAAATGACAAGGCGTCCATAAATTGGATGCAAGGAAGGCCTGGCTTGACGCGCGAATCGTCCAGTTCGACTCGTTGGATTGCTTTTGAAAAGGTGCATCTTTTGGAGATGCTTAGCTGGATGAAATTGTGAATCCTCCAAGGCCATAGCTGGACGGTGGAGAATATGTGGTGTCTACTCCGCTTGAGCCATGCAGAGGACACCATCCCACACTGGCCTAGAGCTGGGAGGTCGGTTTGTAGGTGGTCGATGATCGCATCCATGAGCTCCCATGGTAGACGTGGTAGCTCAGTGGGAGTAGTTCCTGTCGACATCGATGTAAACAGTCGCAGGCGAGTGAAACGAAGAGGTAGAGTGCAGTTACATACAAGAAAATTGGGCGCCCGAATATAAGTCGCTTATGACCCGTCCGGACGGGACTTGGTGTGATGAACCTGTCTCCACCGCGAAGATGCTTCCGTCTTGCCTCCGCCAAGACCCCATGACCGCGATTTCGCCATTTATCACAACTGTGGGGGCGGCGGCGTTGCTTCGTGGCCATTTTCGACCGAGGAGCCTGTAGATCTCCACGTTTGCGGCCTATGCGCCGCTCTAGACTGCTGCGGTGGGAGTTGGGGAGATGTTGACACCATCATCTTCAAATTTTCTCCACAACGCGCAAAATTGGGTCAGGAATGAGGGGTAATGCAGTGTTGATGTTTTGTCATCGAGCAGCAAGTCGGCGGAGAACAAAGCGTTGCATTGGCGCTCCACGTTCGTTTGGGCATATTGTGCCTGGCCGGTCGATTCGGGCCGGTCGGACTGGGCCGTTCTTCCAACTTCAACCAACGTTCGAATTTCAACTCAAGCCATATTTACTGGTAGGCTAACGTAAATAAAGACAATCATAGGATAAATAGGGAACGTCGGTGAGGGAATCAAATAGCGAGAACAGGCAAGAGAATATAAGTAAGAAAGCAATCAAAGGAATGAGATACATATCTGGTAACAGATCCGGTGCATAGGTTGACTTCATGGGAAATGTGTAGGGTAGTGAAGGTCTACATAAACGTCCTCAGAGCTCGACCGCGCATTCCCACCTCAGACATCACTGAGATCGACGGACGGATGTTGGTTAACGAGCCAGTGGTACCCATAGGTGGCTGCCAAAGCTTTGGCATCTTTCTTCTTCGGTGCAGATGCGCGACCCAATTGGAAAAGAACGGACTCGTTCCTTTCATTGTAGCCAACAACTATTGGTACGGAGTGTTTGTTAGCAGGGGGATGGCTCATACTTTCAAAATTCATCGTCCTCACGTCGAGCTTCAGCTGACCAAGCCGCATCGCTATCGTTCGTCTGCCATGTGAGTATAACTGGTTGTAGCACACCACCGAATACTCGCTGAGCGGCATTGTTGAACTTCATGCAGGGTCCTATTGCAGAGGAGGGTCAGCGTGGGGAAGCTCGCAGCGACGAAGGCAGCGAAGTACCGTCCGAGGGCATTTTACTATCAGTAGGCGTGAAAGAGGGAAAAAACCGAGAACAGAAATGAGGGAAGAGAGGGCAGATTCATTGTTTAAGTAATGTAAGTGAGTGCCTCCTTTTTCGACTGGATAACCATACTTCAAGTGCACATAGTGCGACAAAACCTTCTGCGCAGGCCGTCGGAGGTCCATCAAGGGGACCTGGACGTTGAAGCTCAAGGACGCAAACGTGTTCGTCTCGACAGAACACTAGTCCAAAATGAGCGTTTCACTGATCCCGACCTACTCCAGTATTCAGTGCTTTGTCCACCCAATGAGGGAAAAGGGAGCTAGATCAGACGCACGCGATAGGCTCTAGATCTTGCGAGGCGCAGCTTTCGACAAAGAAACCACTAGGTAGCAAATTCCATTTCACGCCCAAACACACGGCTGTGATTGTTGATGAAATTAAGTGAAGTCAGACACCATAGATCCCAGTGGCTTTCGGTGGTGAAGAATTCAAGGCAAATGCAAATGGGACCCCAAATAATGGGATGGGGCTGCATGTTTTTCCGACATAATGCACTCCCGGATCTCAATGTCGCATTGTCAAGACAGTCCTCGCTCCAGTAGCTCGACCTTCAAAAGTGTTCGAAATAATGACCCCTTGCGCAGAGATCAGGTCCGAGGTTCAGATTTTTGATATGATTAGAAAAAAACCATTGAACCTAGCCGGTTTCTTAGCACTTCCCTGCCCAGCTGTCCAGTCTTAGGGCCGCGCCGTCAGTGAGTCTGGCTCGATGGCCAAGTTGTGGGGGGAAGAGTGTACGTTCTGGTGGGTGGGACGCGGAATCTGTGGGAATACTGCTAATTTGCCTTTTAATTGACTATGCCTGCAAAGGGACCTGCCAGTACGTCGACTATGGAAGTGTAAATACTATATGCTTCTTCCTCGTCTTCTCTTCACCTCATCTCCAACCACCACTATTTTCCCCTCTCATTGATCTCCCGGGACCAGTGTGAATGAATGTCTAAATTCAATGATCTCGATCGAGTCCGACTGCGATTCAGATCGCGGCAGGACCTTCTCGGAGACAATTATCCTCGCCGCTCGCGCGACCAGTAGTACTGTAACGCCGCCAAACTCTCATGTCTAGGCCAACCAGAAGAGTGCAAGTGGGCGGAATGCGGCGGATGTGACCATTGCCATGGCCATAGATACCAAACTGGATGCAATCCGAAGCCTCAAGTCTGAGCTGTGTTCCGAAGGGGCTTTCCAACTATTCGCAGCCCCCAAACATAAACAGGCGCGCGTCACGTTTCAGGCCGATTCCCGAGAGATCCTCACCGTGAGGTGGATACTATACCAACAGTCATGCATTACTAGTGTTGTTATCGCTAGTCAAGTCATCTACGCGCCGCCGCCGCATTAGCATTTCCCTTATGAGCATCAATCCCGTCGACGTAGAGGTCCCGGTGCGCGAGGGTACCCCAATTCTATGTCGGTCCCGAGACTGAACAAGCAGTGCGTTCTCGCAATGTAACACCCGTAGATGAACTGGAGCAACAGTTGCACGCGTATGGAAAACGTGGCACTTTGCTTGCCTCAAGGTACCGGCAATCAATGTTAAGATGAGAGGTATGCCTAGCAAGGGGTTCCTCAAAAATTTCCTTCATCCATTGAGGAGTGTGATTGGGGTATTGGGAAGTAGACTACATGTGGAGGGTTTGACGGTAGTATTCAGCCGTTAAATCGAACAGAAGGTTTGGGCACGGGATGGATTGAGTTTCATTTTTCACTGGATCACTCATTAGTTCTTGAAAAGGTGGCATTTAACATGATTGGACTGTGTTTCGGCTGTAGTGGACCATCTACATATTTGTGTCGTTCGTCATGTCTAAATTTGAATGTTTTTGGTGGAAGGCAATCAAGAAAGGTCCCGAGGTCGAGTCTTGAGGGGCTTAATGATCATTTCATTTAAAGTAGCCAATGTTAGTGATGCCCCGCCATCAAGTTCTTCGACCCGGAAGCTTTTGGTAGCATTGACCAGAAGCTTCCCACTCACGAACTCTGTCCACATACCTGAAAATACCCGTCACTGGAGCTACTCATGCGGAACGCCGGCGTTTCGTATCTCGTGTGTCCTCTGATCTATAGAGATGAGAGAGAATTAACAGCGGCACCCGAGAGACCTCCCGAAGGCGAGCGAACTTCAAAGCCGGAACGAAGGTCGCGAGGCTTGAGTATACTGGATCGATAGACACTCGCATGATCATGCTAGAACGTTCGCCGAGGGAAGAGTCCAAGGGAAGATCGTGACAGGCGAGAAAGTACGGCATAATGGGCAATACCAACGAGGCAAAGGCTAGCAATGTAGATGAAAGAACTGGAAAGAACGAGGGGCGGAATTCCACGACTTTTTGGGGTCGCACCGCGCCGCGGAAACGAACGAAACAACGCCGTGTTATATTAGTAATTTAACCCCTAGCTGGCCGAAATGGCGTTACGATCCGAGTCAGTGATCCTAAGCAACGCAGTTGGAACTTGGATGGAGTTCCAAATCTGCACGCTGCCTTGCTGCGGTACGGGGCACTGAAGAGTGAAGGGTTAGGGCATTGATAATATTGATGATTCCACGTACTTGACAAATCGCCCTCCCTCGTGCGGTGGACAACGAACGATAGTCACCGAACAGCGCTATGAGGGGCTCGCTGGTGACTGGTGTCGGTCACCGGGATAGGGCGCGACGAGATGGGAGAAAATTCTGAATATTCGATCGTCAATCTGAGTCGACTTCTATCTACCTCCACGGGCCAGAGCTTTCAGGAAGTCGAGCGGTGATTGGTATGTAGCACTGGCCTCTGTGGGAGGAATTAGAGAGCAGGGGTTCCCGAGCAATACTCTGTGGGTCTGATCAGAAAACCAAGGTTGATTTCGGATATCTAAGTGATGTGATACTGGAATTCGTTGCGCTGAAATAAGCGAGATGGGGTTCAAAGGTTACTTTCAGAGCTGCTCCCGCCCCGTAGTTGCCTGGATTGAGGTTTCAGGCGAATCTCGATGCAGCAGCTCAAAGGAAACCTTACGGAGTCGACGGTAGGCGGCGTAAATGAATTGGCTCGACACTTCTCGACCAAGTTCCGGATCCTTACAGGTAGAAATGAAGCTGTATGAAGCAAGAGGATTGGTCGAGCGCGCGTATGCCTCATGGAGAGCGAGAGTGTTGTTTCGCCAAGGGTTCGCGGTCGACCAGCGGTCTCAGACTGAACATGTCCGAAATGATGATGAGAAAGGGGAAGGAGAGGTTCAACGGTTTGAGGATATCAAACGATGGGGTTAGCAGCGGCTGAGCAAGATCGTGGCTGGTGAGAACAACCGTTGCGAACACGATTTGTGGCTGTACCTGACCGGGTCAGACCGGGCCGCCGCGACCAAAGACCTTTCTCCTACTCTCCTTTTCTTGCTCTTGTTCACCCTCACTCTCAAACCCTCTGCCGTCATCCTAGATCCGTCGAAAATACCAAGAGCCTTTCCCAGCAACATCTCCTTGATCCAGATAAGAATCTCCCTCGCGGGGGACCAAGTGGGGGACCTGAACATTGGCAGGGTTCACCGCAAAAGCTTCCCAGAAAATTTCCAAGCCAAAGGTTATATTCTCTTCTCTTTCCGCGTCATGGTGAACGGTACCCTTGGAAAGGAGGTGATACACAACTTGTCACACTCATTGATCCAACGGCGAAGTCTCAGCATCCCTCGGGTTCGTTGGCGATAGCTAATCTACACGAAGTAAGACATTATCGACTAATGTAGACTTTCAAATTCCATCACTATTCGCTCAATTCGCCTCATCCTATTGCTTCATCTTGAACTTCGAATCTCCATCTCCTTTGTCAGCAAGCCCACTTTCTTACTCAGCGTCCAAAGGCGAATGGTTTGCACAGGATGGTGCGATTATCTTCTCCGTCCTCTCTTTGGAGAACCGGAACCGTAACAAGATAAAACCGGCAAAGGTAAGCAGGCAATGTGCCCCACAAACCATTCCCGCCTCTCCTCCTGACCGTGTGCCATCCCTCTTTCAACTATGTCTCGTGTCCAAACTCAGAAGGCTCTCCTTCTTCAGGAGAAGCTGGGTGAACTTATCCTGACCACACTTCCCGTCTACGAACTTGCCAAGGATGAGGTGTTGATAAAGATCCACTCGACAGCTCTCAACCCGGTCGACTGGAAAATCCAGAGACTCGGATTCTACACGGACGTCTTACCTCTCGTCTTGGGGTCCGACATCTCTGGCGAGGTAGTGGAACTGGGAGAAGGAGTATCGCAGTTCTCTAAAGGCGACAAAGTGTAAGCGCCTCGTTGAATACAAGTGATTTCTTGCTGAACCACTTTGCGCCATTGTGGACGTTGCTGAACATGCCAGGTTTTTCCAGGGTGTATATCAAGAGAACAATCATACCGGATTCCAGGAATACACAACGGCAGATGTTCACACTTTGGCAAAGGTACATAATAGCTGCGGCTTCTATTGACCAGTCGATAACATATCTGCCCCAGATACCTCCCAACGTTTCTTTCGACGAAGCATCCTCGATTCCCGTCGCACTCACTGCGGCATACGTGGGACTCTACAACATCAATCCCCATGGATTGGGTCTTGACGCACCTGTGAACGATGGGGCAAGAGGCAAGTACGCCAATACGCCTATTGTTGTCATCGGTGGATCCAGCTCGGTGGGCCAACTAGGTGAGTCGCTTTGAACTGTTCTCTTAGAACGACTCAATTCACACTTGTTTCTTCGTCATCCTACAGCCATCCAACTAGCCCACCTATCTGGTTTCAACCCTATCATCACAACGTCTTCAGCCAAGCACGAAGCTTTCCTCAAGTCTCTCGGTGCCACCCACGTCCTGGATCGATATACACCTCTCTCGACAGAGCGCGTTCGCGCTATCACTGACAAGCCTATCAAATATATCTATGACGCTATCTCGCTTCCGGATACGCAGAAAGCGGGATTTGATCTCCTTGCTTCTGGCGGCCAGATTGCCACTGTTCTCAAGCCAGAACCGTTTACTGAGGAGAGAGGACCAAAGGAGAACAAATCTGCCGTCTGGGTCATCGGAGCGAAGAAACTACCGCACAACGTAGAGTTGCTGCGCAATTTCTGGTCCCATGCGACGGAGCTCCTTGAAGCCGGTGATCTCAAGGTATGCAGATGATGAGTTTTGCGCAACGTATTGTTGTTGACGTTCTGGTTTTCCCTCAGCCAAATAGAGTGGAAGTTTTGCCTAACGGGCTTAACGGTGTACCTGACGGATTGAAGAGGTTACAGGAAGATAAGGTCTCTGGTGTTAAGCTGATCTCTCGTCCTCGAGAGACATCTTAGAGTTCCTATATTATCCAATGGAAGCACACAGAGCCGTCCAATTTGGCGTACGTAGATACATCTATGGTAATTGTGACCTTGCATTATGTGAATGCGAATTTACTCTACACGAGGGAGAACTAAAACATACACGTGAATGGGAGGTCGATAATCCATTGGCATTTTAACGAGAGCTCTGGGAAGTCAAGTTTCCCCGCTGAAAGTTCGCAATTGCCCTCTTGACCAATCTGTGAAACGCTGCATTTTCGGACGCAAAGGGCCCAAAGCGAACTTGCCAACGCAAGGCGGGTGGCCTCACCCAGGTGGGTGATCCCAAGCTGCTCAAAATAGAAGCGCTCCAAAGACAACACGCCGGCGTGCAACGATGCAAGGAGCACTACAAACAATGACGTTCAGTCGACATCAAGGATCTGGAAAATAATTGGAGATGGTGCGTACTGATTCATGCGCATCCCGGAAGACCCACCAGATGCAGTCTTCCTTTTGGTATTCAATAGCCAGGGAGACCCACCAGGCAGCGCCGGTCAGTGTGGCGCGAGCCTTGGACTGTGGAATAGCATAAGGCATCCCAATGGCTTGTGGTACACCTGACAAGAACTTGAGGAAGCTACGCGGAAATGAAGATCGAGGGTCACAGCCATCTTCAAATATCACAGTAGGGTCAGATTAAACAAGTAGCTGGGGATAAATGCATTAGAGGGAGAAACTCACTTGTACATGCGCAAACAAATCTTTCCCAAAGAAAAAGGTCAACGTCATTTTCTCGAACGCACAGCTCCATATTTCTCCCGCAACGAGCAGGGTCTTTAAGGAAGTCGAGCAGTGACTTGTGATAAAAGCCATATTCAGCCATACCCTGCCAACCGGGAGGTGGGATTTGAATAAGAGAATGAAGATCTCCAAGCAAATGCTCTGCCTCGTTGCTGTCAGGGTCTGTTTGCAAAAGGAGGTTGACATCGGAAGCGCATGACAGGAATCTCCCACTGAAGCTGTCGATACTGCGGATCCACTTTATTGAAAGGGAGGGATCTGGACTCGACATCAAGATGTGCGCGTACAATGCATCAAGTCGCTCAAGGGGGTTTGAGGTACTTTTTAGGGTGGCGCCTATCTCCAAAATAGCGTCGAGTAAGGCTTTCGTGGGCTCTCGATGAGGCATCTCGAGAAACCGCACGACAGTCGCTGCATAGATGAACTGACCTGATGCATTTTCTGCCAGCATCTGGATCGCAAATGGGGGTGGCCAAGAAGAAGGGAGGTTATGTCGACGACGAAGTCGACTGAACTGGGCTTCGAAGAACAGGGCGATGTCTGCGTCAGCGTTGTAGTGTTCGTGAAGATCGAGCTTGTTGGCGAAGGGAGCGAGAGTGTCCTCTGGCTCGAAAAAATCGCGAAACACTCGTTCGGGTCGACTGGCGATGAGAACGCGGAAGGGAAAGGAGGGGTCCGAAGATGCTACTTGTAGGATTTGCAGAATTTCCAGTTGATCCTGATCGTTTGTTCGCGCGGGAGGAGAATTGGCTCTTGATCCGTCGTGATATTGCTCGGCCTCGCATTCGTCCACCCCGTCGACAATGATAGCGCCCCGCAACCGTGGTCGATTGGATTGGAGGCTCACCTCCCGTAGAGGCGCTGAAACGAGGACTTCCATCTGTACATGTAGATTCTTGTTGAAAACGCTCGGGTTCCTCTCGATGGCATTTGCGATCGCGTCCTTCAGGTCTTCTCGGTACTCGCCGAGCTGGCTCGCAATAGTGGCGACGAAGGCGGTCTTCCGGCGCCTACCGACAGACGCTGACCAAGAGGCGAAGAAGAAGGCCGCGCCGAGGACACCATTGGCTGCACACCGAGCTGCCAAAGATCCCATAATGGCCGTCTTGCCGCATCCTGCAGGTCCTGTCACCCACTTAATCTTCCTGGGGTGCTCCGATTCAAGTTCCCCCGGGCCATCGCCGTTGATAATCCAGTCGTACAGGTCGTCTTGAACGGCGACTCGAGTCTCTGGGTGGCACTTGGGGGCATCACAGCGCTCCGCCGAGTCATGAAACGCCCCTGGGGCGATTTGGGCCTCAAGTTCTATGCATGATAAGTCAATTACTGCCAGATCTCGAGAGTGTCGAACTGACTCTCCCAGGGGTCACCGCCCGCAGATGATGAGATGTTTGTTACGAATTTGATCTTTTCGGCCTGAATGCCTCGAGAGTTACTGAAGAATTCAAACTTATGCATGATGGGCGGAGGAAAGAGGATGCAGTTAGGCTCGTGATCCCACGTTCTGTCGTCAGTGACATACACTAGTTGTCAATTATTTGTCGAGCGTCTAATGTCGGACTCCGGTCGGTCTGTGAACAACGGAAAGTCGGACTTTTGATACGAAACGGACAATCGCACATCCTGAGGGCTGTCAACATGAAACGTCAAGACTTAGTCTAATCGCAGAGGACAAGCTGATACTCTCGCTCGAATGAAGCCACACTGAAAGCCAATGATACGCGCCTCCCAAGCCCATCATCATCGGGTAGCCCTCTCAAGCGTTCCAATCCTTCCTCCAGACACTTTTCTTCACGATCCAAATCTTTCTTCTTCCCCTCCATATCTAGCTCCGCGTCCTGGTATTTTCGACCTTCAAAGTTTACCGTTACCGCCTCAAGTCTCGCCACCCCAAGATGAGAAGGCGGGTTCCAGCGAGATTCGATAACACGCAATATGGGAGGTGTGCCTTCACCATAACGAGTATATTTGTATTGGATACGATGAAGACGCGGGCAGAGAGGTGGGAATGACGGTGTTGAACGTTGATCAGCGCCAGCTTCGGACACGCCGGAAGTGTGGTGTACGATGAGCGATAACATGGCTTTGTCGGCGTTGTGGGTATTGATCTCCAAAACTTTTAAAGAGGGGGATATGGGCGGAAGGATGTGGTCCCAATATGCCTGCGTACCGGTGGGGGAGTTATATGATAGGTATTCGAGGGAACATCCTGACCGTCGGAAGAGGCCAGGAAGCCTTGACTCACAAAACGAAAAAATCTTGAGGTTTAGCGAGCGTAGTTTGGGTAAGGTCAAGTAGACAAGGAGGTCATCGTCTGCGAGCTCAAGATTGAGTTCCTCCAGGTGTTCGTGGCGCACGATGTCATGCTGGATATCGTCGCTTTGATCGCTGTCTCCGCTGTATGCTTCGAAAACGGTGGTATCAAACCCAGCCTTGATCTGCAAGGATTGAAGGTTAGGGCAGTCTTTTGACAACAACTTCAAGGTGCGAGCGACAGAGAATCCGCCGAAGGGAAGGGTGAGGTGTTTCAATTGATTCCATAAAGTCGGCTGAAAATTCTCGATCCATCGGTTCGGGCCCATCACCAAAGCCTCGATCCGAAGGTTTAGGTTGGTCAGGGCTGGGGAAAGAGACATGATATGGGTGAAGGAGTTAGAAACACTTCGTATTTTGAAAAGAGAGCAGCTGGACACGAAAGTCAGCTGTTCGAGCTGAGGGAATTGGGGTGCTTGAAGCAGCACAGAATACGCCTGCGCAGTGTTGCGATGGAACTCGATGGAGACCCGCCGCCATCTGGAGTGATGCTGTACGAAGAGTTGGATCACCTCTTCTTCAATGTCAGAGCTCATCCGCGATATGGGCTTGATAGCGAAAGAGATAGGCGAAGAGCCTGATCGCTCAAGCCACAATTCAATCACAGGGATAGGGGGAAGACAATGATTTTCGTCGCAGGAAACAGAGATCGTAGACCAGAGCGATTGAACGGAATGCGCTAGTTGCATCCATCGCTTGCATACGCCTGTGAATATGATCGATGGAGGGTTGGAATAATCATCTGTGTCCATGCAATTGAGAAAGATCTCGTGCACGATCTCGTTGGGAAAGTTGTTGAAGTGGACCTAAGTTCCATGATGATGAGGTTCCAAGCACTCGAAGAAGAAGCAACGTGCATTACCATTGGACGATGTAGAAAATAGAGTAGAATAGACGGTTGGAAGATGGATTCATGGAAATGTCAAACCTGGGAATCCCGACTATCGCTGATGTCCGGTCTGTCGGAGATCGAAGTTTCAGTGCTAGCTCGAGGACTGACTGTGGTGTCAATACTGAAGAATCCGATCGCATTGAACTATGTACACAGACAGAAAGAATATACGATCACTAAAATATCTAGTAACACCAGGAAACTAACTAAACTAATCAACAATAACGGCGGCTAGATGGAACGGGAGACAAACAACTACTTAGAAGATAAAACCATAAGACAAAACAAGGAAATATCCAGACCAGAGATGTACGGTAATGATTGGTAACTCGAAGTAGAGCCGATTCTAGAGAATTCCAGGGTGTAGGGTGTGTATATGTGGATAGCAAATATGATGTATGTTATGGATGGATGTGATTGATGGATTGTGGCGCAGAGAGGGAGAATGCAGTGGCAAAACGGGGAATAGAACGAGGGACCTGGGTAAGCGGAGCGTATGAAGTACAACAACACCAAGAGGGTTGTTTTTGTGGTCTGCTTTTGTAGTGATGACGACGATATTGGTACCGATACAACCTATGGCGGTGAAACGAATGTGTGTGTGTGTGTACGGAGTGATCTGGAAAAGAGTGTCAGAGTGAAGCACGAGAGCACGGCACAGGGTTGGAAAGACACTCACTATGGAGGATTTGACGTAGACCGGAGATGAAGGTGAGATGATGACAATGTATAGCGCGGCGAAAGGGTAAAAGGTATAGGGCTTCACGTCAAATTCTCGCACGTTTGGCGTTCGTCCGAGAATCTGAAGAGGCCGAGTACGAGGAATGGAGTCGTGAGGAGTTAGCAATTTCGAGTGACTGTGTCCAAGCAGATCGGAGTCAGAAAGACGTCTCACAGAGCTGGGTACCAGCAATCACTCACCTTCGGGGTTGCGATGTAGAGCGGAATCACGGAAGACGTCGACGACGACTCGTCATCGTCGTCAGGGTCCGACTCAAGGCTCGAAGCCGAGCGCTTATCCCCAACTTGAGGAGTTCTGTACAGGCCAGAGTAGAGCGGCCTTTCCACGGGTGCTAGTCCATAGGCTCGCAAGAAGTCTAACGTAGAGGAAATCAACCACTAAACGTGGGTTACGAGAGGAGCCACTGACTGATTGTCCGGTAACGAAAAATGAAGGTCGCGATCTTGCCTAGACTGGCGACCTCGGTGGAGCTCGAAGGGAGCAAGGATGCTAGCAACGGAGCTTGAGAAGAGCAGCAGAGTCGCTGTGCCGCGAGGTCGGACAATCCTTCATGTATCCTCGTCTCACCGGAGGCGACAACATGAACTTCTAGGACGATGGTGCCACCGAGGGGTGTGCGGACATGGTGGGCTAGATTGGGCGGCGTTAGAGATCCCACGCACGAATTGCTGGATTGGCCGAGCCTACTCACCTGGAGAATGGGAGGGGAATGAGAGAGGTTGACTGTACATCGATGATGTTTGTATCCGAGAGAAGACAGCTGGAGCATAACTTCTAGCCTTGATAAGTCTACCCCCGTACTGGCAACCGTCTACAGTGACGAATCCCCCGATGTCCACTGTACCATCGAGGTCGCGCCATCGCATTGCAAAGTTCTAGTCACCATTGCTGTCAGTATGAAGATCGCACGCTGAAGTAGTTTGATGACGCACCATTCCTGGCTCGTAGGCGATCCAGCACGAAACCACACCGGCGCTCGCGTCCTTCTCCACACCATACACCGTGAACGGGCTCTTGTTCTCATCGGAAATCCAGGCCTCGACGCCGTTAACACGCAGCATATTCGAAGCTGGAAGGGTATTGTTCTTGAAGCTTTCTGGGCTTATAGCTGTAACCAACTATTGTCGGGAGTCGTCAGGCGACCACAAAAGGGCAGATTGAGTGCGACTGCAGGTCCTCGACGACACGAGCGAAAGGAAAGAGAGGAGTTGGACAATAGGGACTGTGGATCCTGGAGCCACCCTTATACTGAAAAGGACGGCCTACGGCTCCATGAAGGGGCCGCCACTGCAGATTTGAAGTTGGGCAGTGCTGGGCTCTGCCAAAACTGGCCCGCCGGTGTGCACTGGTGGCCGGCTGGACCGCGAGACCGCTTTACTTGTTTCTGACGTCGCCCTCATCAATCAAATCACGGAACCAAACGTCAATGGAGATATATGACACAGAGGACCATGATAAGATTGGACGAGAACTCAAACCAATCTACAGGACAGGGAGTTGAACGGAAGCAAAACAGCTTGAATAAATTTACGGATTGTTGAGACAACATCTCCAGCAGGTCTCCTCATAAACAACATGAGAGATAGAGTTGCACTCGGGTGTACCACCTAATTGATAGGAGTAACAGTTGCGGTTACATTGGAATTGAGGCGGAACCTCAGGACTGTTTGAAGCTGCAGTCGCTCGGGTAGCTGCGACCATGCTCGAAAGCATAGTCGAGAGGCCGACAAGGCGCGTAAAAAGCATTGCAGTTGTGACAACTGGTTGTTGTGAGCGCGCCAGAGTGAGTCATTGTTAGCATGCTGGAGTCGGATTCAGTGTATCGCACCAAGACTTACATCGTAAAAGTGGGAACAGGCATGAAGGGTCATCGACAGGAGAAGGGTATATATACGAATCAGAAGGAAGCACTCTAAGTCGGGCAATGGATCGCCCCGAAAGTAAATGAAAATTAAGACTAAGTGGCGCCAAAATCGCTCATGGCAGATTATACGGCCTTCATTAGATGGTGAGGTCAATAACCTCACCCGAGACTAAGTTGCTTGTGCTCTCTTTCTTGATCCGCTTCGAGGCCCGGAAATTCGCAAGCTGTCGCTTGAGCGCAGCAAGCTCAGCCTGACATACGGTAGTGGAGGTTAAATTAGAGAGAACGAACAGCTAAAACGAATACTTACCCTCAAATTTCGGATTTGGACTTCTTTGTCTGTTTCTTCGACGTTGCCGTCGGATTCCTCGTCTTCGTCCACTTCATGAAATTTGCGTTTCCTTGATGGTCCGGCTGATCGATCATTCTGATGACCTGAGGAGGAAGAGAAGAAAATGCGCTTCCTTGGTGGTACGATTTCATCTGCCATAAGCATATCTGTTTCGTCGACAGTGAGGCTTCCTGAAGTCAATGATAAGAGCGTTTACTTACCGAGATGACGGTACTTGAAGACAAAAGTGCAGATTTTCTTCGTGTTTGTGGCGCGCAGTACTGCTCCGCGTCCAGTTGGAATGTATCTTCTTGTCTCTTTCCCAAGCCTGAGTGAGGCAAAATCATCATTGAAAGCTCGACTTGGGACTGATTGGATGCAAGCGTACCTTACGCAGTGCTTTAAACACTTCTTGGAGCGTTCATGGACTCGACGGTTGCCGGAGCCGGGGCACACTGGCACCGTGCGCTTCCTCGAGTCGCTAATCACATCCCCAACAGAATACACTACCACTCGAATTTCCCCAAGTTCACTAGTAGAGCTGGAGTTTCGAAGATATGCCTCGTCATCTAGGTGCAACGTCGATCACCACCTCTGAGCAATAACAAATACAATAGGTTGGACGCACCAGTGAGCTCCAAATTCCCAAACTGCAGTTGAAAGGTTCGAAGAACACCACCGTCCTCATATTGTTCCTCGCCAAAGTGGCGCACAACGTCTCTCCGCGTGAGCGGCTCCTTCCTAACGAAGTTTGGGCTCATATACGCATATCTTCCGTCGAAATAGAAATCAAATTGGTGATGTTGTGACTGGACGCATTCGCGGGGTAAGCTACAGCCAATTCGGATATCCTGTCAGTGAATTTGTGTGAGCAGAAAAGTCGAGGCGTCGAGGCCACTCAAGAGCCGCATTAGAACCTACCTTCCCCGTTTCGCAGGGGATCCAGCAAGACACTTCGCTCTCGCCATTCGTCTGAGTTTGGTACTCTGGCAGCTTCACCCCTTCCATCTCGATCCACATGTCGACCCCGGAAAGCTTGGGCATTGTGGGCTGTAGGATCCCGGACCTCCGGCTCAGCTTTTCCCAGAGGATTCGGGGTTAGCGAAGTTGCAGGTTCAGGTAGGACCGACAGAAGCAGAAGGAAAAAGCTGTCACGTCTTGAAAGGCACAAGCAGGGTTTCGAGAAGAAGAGCGACGGAAGATATGACTGGGTTACAAGGTTAGATAACTCATGAGAGTTCATAAAGGCCTTTGTCTCGCTGCACCGGCGCGGTCACGTTCGAGCTTAATGAACTTTAGGGCAGGCTCATTCGCGTACCGACGCGCCACGCTGATCAAAAAGACACAGGCGATCTCTGATCGGCATCTTCGTTCTTTGCTGCAGGATTAGCTCTGCTGCTCACACCGTCGGTGCGGAGAAACACCTCTCTCCCTGATTGAAGCAAGGGAAGTTACGTTTTCGTAAACAGTGATTTCTCGCTGGAAGCACGTTTGGGGCAAAAGACGCGATTGTAAGATACTGCTATCAAGAAAATACAGGCGCTGCTGGCTATCAAACTCGAGACCTTTGGTTTGAGAAGGCTTCCAATGGCCCTTCCCTTATCATCGGGCTGGAAGACCTATCTCTTCGAGTCTTTATGATAGAATCGCCAGGGAACTTGGGCTCCAAAAATCAAGTACCTTGCAAGCGGAGAAAGAAACGAGAACTTGTATGTAATGCGAGTTCAGGTGAGACGCAGGGGGGTGTACGTCGTACTAGCTCGATGGTTATATGGTGAGGTCGATGACCTCTCCGTGGACCAGTGTACTTGTGGGTTCCCTTTTTACCCGTTTTGATGGCCTGTCTGCATTGCGCGACTTCACTTTATTCTCGAGTGCCGCGAGCTGAGCCTATAGCCATTGAGAGGCGACATGAGTAGAGAACGGTGAAGCGAAAAGAGAAACAGAACGAAGTCGACTTGAAATGTACCTTCAACTTCCTAATCTCTTCGTTCGTCTCCGTATCAGTATCTGAACCTTCCTCTTCCTTGATTTTCTCAGGTGCACGCTTGCGAGCAGGTGGGCGGGGTTCGTCGCTCCCCCCGCTTGGTCCGGCACGGTTCTGGTCACTCGATGCATTCGACGGGGCGATAC
This sequence comes from Candolleomyces efflorescens, assembly GCA_027579765.1. Lineage (NCBI taxonomy): Eukaryota > Fungi > Basidiomycota > Agaricomycetes > Agaricales > Psathyrellaceae > Candolleomyces > Candolleomyces efflorescens. The sequence goes on from JAMZDL010000079.1 coordinate 116,254, forward strand.
CGTTTGCCCTGAGCACATCTGCAGATAATGAGTCCCTTTCAACTGGCAAGAAAGGAAGGGGTGCGCACCGATGTGGCGATACCTGAAAACAAAGGTGCATACTTCCTTTACATCCTCAAAGCAGAGGGCCTTACCACCCGATCGCAATGAATGCGTTGACTTTTGACCTAGGCTTGGATAGTTGCGGGCGCGCATTTGCTTTGACAACGGTGATTGCGACGCACCTGACACAGTGGCTGAGGCCCTTCTTCGAGCGCTCGTGAATACGGTGACTGCCAGGTCCTGGGAGGATACTGGCTGCTAATGCCTTCTTGGTCTCGACAAGCCTTCCAACTGAAGACACGGTGACTCGAATTTCACCGAGCTTACTGAGAAGTTCGGCATCTCCAAGACATTCTTCGTCATCTGTGTAGCGTGCATACATCAGTTCCCTATAAAATGTCATAGTATCCAATACGTACCGGTCAGCTCTAGGTTTCCAAATTGAAGCTGAAAGTAGTTCCAAGAAGCACCGTTCCCAACGCGTTCTACTTCATAATGCACCAAAATATCTGAATCTTGCTGCGGGTCCTTTCTAATGAGGCCGCCCTTCAAGTATGCGCGCCTTCCATCGAAATGGAATGTCGCTCTATGATGCGATTTGCGGACGAGTTCGCGGGATAGACTGCATTCTATCCGAAAAACCTGGAGGTGTCCACGTTAAACATAAGAAGGCATCCACTGAGTCAAAAAAAATAATTGCACACCTTTCCTGCCTCACAAGGAATCCAGCACGAGATTTCAGTGCCATTGGCGCTTGTTTCAGTGTTATACTCTTGCAGCTTCGCTCCTTCCATCTCTACCCAGACGTCAAATCCTAAAAGCTTGGGCATCGTGTGGTACAAGACTGCAACGGTCGTGTCGACTGCGTCCGTGAGTACGGTGCTGCTTCCCAAGCGCGACGCGTTTCGAGTGAGTTTCCAGTGACTGCCGACCGAGAAGGCGTGGGCGAAGTTTTGAGGGATTTAGGTACTGTCCGTGCCGACGTTCGTGAGAGGCGTTCGATGTCGGTTCAGTCGATGCAGGACCTGGCCAGAAGACAGCAGACCGAGTGAGATCAGTCAACGAGCGGCTGTATAAAAAGTCTACAAGGCTTCGTGATAAGAGAATAGAAGGTTGCTCGATGATGGTTCTTACTATCACAAATGTCCACCCCTTTGACTTTCAGCCTTGGTTTGGAGAGGAAAGACGTGTAAGATAGATAAGTTAGGAGAGTTGAGGATGCTCAACACAAGCGTCGGCACGGTCACGTTCCTTCAATATCTTTAGGGCAGGCGTTTTCGCGTCGCGGCGCGCGACTCGGATGCGCACGAAGAAGATCGGGCATCCTCGTTTTTTTGTCCGGTCGATGAAAGAAAGTGGCCTCGCTTCATTCAAGCCAGAACGCCACCTTTGTTTCTAGCTCGAGACTCAAAAGAGGGAATTGTAAGATACACCAGCTCTGATTAAGCGTTTCCAAGCCTGAAATCTTCGCCTTGGATAAGTACTAGCCTGTAGACAGTCGATGTCATTTCTTCTGAGAATTATTAGGTTGAGAGACCTATATACACGATTGAGTCCATATAACAGTAGTGCCAGGGAGCCAGTGCTACAGAAATTAAGTTCCCTTGCAAGGCGGGGAAAGAAATAAAATCGAGTATGTGAACATGTAATGGGGTTCAGCTGCGTGCCTAACATGATCGGCACTTGGACAGACGGAGCGCAGGGGGTATACCTCGTACTAGCTCAATGGTTATATGGTGAGGTCGATAACCTCTCCGTGGATCAGTGTGCTGGTGGGCTCCCTTTTTACCCGTTTCGACGGCCTATCTGCCACATTGCGCGACTTCGCTTTATTTTTGAGTGCAGCGAGCTGAGCCTAGAACCGTTGAGAGACGGGCACATACGCAGAAAACAGGTAAGCGATAAGAGGAAACGGAGCAAGTAGAAATGTAAATGTACCTCCAATTTCCTAATCTCTTTGTTTGTCTCCGTATCACTTTCGGAGGCTTCCTCTTCCTTGATTTCCTCGTTTCTACGCTTGCGAGCGGGTGGGTGAGATTCATCGCTTCCGCTGCTTGGTCCAGCATCCGGTGCAGTTGACGGTGCGATGCCATTTGCCCTGAGCATATCTACAGAAAATGAGTCCCTTTCAACCAGAAAATGCAAATGTGCGTACCAATGTGGCGATACTTGAAAACAAATGTGCAGATCTTCTTTTTATCCACTGGGATGAGTGACTTGGTCTCCGATATATATCTTGTCTTTCCCCCAAAACTTAGAGATTTCGTCGGCGATCCTGTCTTGACATACTGGTGACTGTGACGCACCTAACACAGTGGCTCAGGCCTTTCTTCGACCGTTCGTGAACTCGCTGACTACCGGGTCCCGGGAGTTTACTGCCGCTAGGCGGACGATCCTCCACAACGAAACCTGCAACTGAAGCCGCGTTTACTCGAATTTCACCCAGCTTACTCAGAGATCTGGCGTCTTCAAGGCATTCATCGTCATCTGCATGTACTATCAATGACGTCTATCGAATAATGACAAGAGAGTGCATGGTTTGGATGCCATATCACTAGTTCACGTACCGGTTAGCTCTATACTTCCAAATTGAAGCTGCAATAAACCTAAAGAAGCACCATCTTGAACGCGCTCTGTTTCGAAATGCCGCGAAACAGCTGATTTCTTTTGCGACTGCTTATAAAAAATGCTTTTACTCAGGCGTGCACGTCTTCCATCGAGATAGAATCCCAGCTTGTGATGCGATTTGCGGACGAGTTCTCGGGATATAGTGCATCCTATCCGAAAGCCCTGAGAATGCTACATATGAGCATCCACTCAAGCAGACATGCTTCACATACCTTCCCCGCCTCACAAGGAATCCAGCACGATATCTCATTACCATTGGAGCTTGTTTCAAGGTTATACTCCTGCAGCCTCGTTCCTTCCATCTCTACCCAGACTTCGAAACCTAGAAGCTTAGGCATCCGGGTATGCTGCAACAGCCGGGGTTGGAAGTTGGCGTCGTGTGCAAGGTCGAGGCCTTGAGAGATACGAGGGGAGTGTAGCCTCGTTGCGAACAGTAAAACCTAGTCTCGACGACCGTCTGAGAGGCGTCAGGCGTGCTGCGTGGATGGCTGGAGACGAAATGGGCATAGGCTCGCGGACTTCCAAAATCAAGGGGCGCGTGCGAACACACCGGCGTCGCCGCTCCAATGCTACTCTTTCCTGTTTTCTGCACTCCATCGACGGCCACGATATGTATTTTCTTGACTATTGCTGTTACCTGCCCTCTCTCTCTTGGGACTCGGACCCTGGTCCCAATAGAAATTCCGCAGCGATAAAATGACCTGCCCAAAGATTCAATTGATCAAAAGCCAGCCAATAATACCATCTCTGAACTCCTCCTTTAGTAGGCAACCGTTGAAGTCCTCATCAGGAACCGTTCACCGACAGATGAGGGTCGTACCCAGTGGCGACGTCCATTCCAACGACATGTACTTTTTTCACCGCTAAGTGTGCGGATCTCAATGCAATCAAAGCACATCCGGTCCGAGGTCTTAGTACGCTACTATTCGGTCGAGTGTCAACGTCAGCGAGGTGAGAATATAGGGTCTAGCGTTCCGAGAGAGTTGACAACTATATCCTACAGGTTCAACCGCTTGACCTTCGCGGCAACTGCTGGTGCGTCAGATCATGACAACCATTGGAACGTGTCCATTTCCCGAGACCATATTCAGACATGAATTCCTGGAGAATAGATACCTACCAACAATTATCTCTTTCAGAGGTTCCCTCCGCCTGCTGTAACAGTTCCACGGAAAACAAGCTGCCTTGCTCCTCTTGTGCAATGTGGAGAAAGGATACTAGAGCCCGTCAGGTAGGGATCCGATAGTATTGAAACGAGGAATATACAACATATGAAATATATATGTACAGGCAAATTGTACCACAGGTGAGTGAATAGTACAGGAAAAAAATACAATCATCTAATCGGTAAGTAAGAGTCGTCAGTCGTCAAAAGGTCATCAAGGGAGATCACATAGCGAGATTGGGTCATACATGGCATATAGACGGAAGGAGAGAAACTAAAAACGGAAAACATAATACAACATTCACCAAGAAAAGAGAACTCGAAGAAAAAGAGATGGGCAACATGTGGGGCATACCGTACAGATTCGTCGCGAAACAAGATTGGGGAGAAGATGCTGACGATGAAAGAGGAGCAAAAGGGCAAAGGGGTTTACCGCTTCTTCTTCTTCTTCTTTCCAGCAGTTGCAAACCCATCGTCGCCCCCACCTGCACCAGCGTCGATGGGAGACGAGGCTGCTGCGTTATCGTCCTCAAGAGCACCCCCTTTCTTTTTCTTTTTCTTCGTCTTCACTGGGAGGCCCCATTCTTCAGCAGCGTCGGCAGTTTGGGCTTGCTTGTCGTCTCCTTCATTCCCGTTGCCCAAAAGGTCAGCAAGCTGGTCTTGCAGGTTTTCGGTACTTCCGCCTTCAGCTGCAGGCGTTTCAGCAGTATCTTCTGCACTCCAAGCATTAGCCTTCTTCCCCTTCTTCTTCTTGCCAGAAGTCGGCTCAGCCCACTCGCTCTCGGGGGTAGCAGTTCCCTGCACAGCACTGGGGTCTTCAGCCGGAGTACCAGGCGCAGGAGAAGGCTCTCTCGTAGGCACTTCACTTCCACCGAGGTCGAGGAGGCTTTTGCCTTTCTTCCCTTTCTTCTTCTTTCCGCTCGTTACGGAACCCCAAGCGTCATCAAAGGCATCTCCACCATTACCAGCCCCTTCTTCCTCAGTTGTCTTGGAGGCAGCTGGAACGGGTGTCGAGGTGCGAGTAGGGTCTTCCCCAGCCTTTCCGCCCTTCTTCGTCGAGGTCATGGCAATGTCCCAGGGATCAGCGGTAGGATTTTCGTCTTCTTTGGGTGGCGGGGGTGGGGGAGGGGAGTTGTTTGCTTGTTCTGCCGCCGGCGCGGGATTCGTGATGTTGATATCCTGAAGGCCAATACCTTGAGATTCGTCGAAGTTGATGCTGGCGCTGCCGAATAGAGAAGCGGCCGTGTTGTTGACGGGGGCCGCGAAATCGAATGCGGACGTTGTCGTAGCGGCCCCAGCATTGCCCCACTGGAACGACCGCTGAGATGGTTTTCTCGAAAGCGAGGTTGGTCCTGTTGTCGACTTAGCAATGGAAGATATCGAGGGCTTCTTCTTCACGCCGAAGCCACTACCCCATCCCGTAGCGCTCTCGTTCACATCTTGCTTGGTATCTAGCCACGGCTGGGTGGGAGGCTGCGGCGGCTCTTCGGTGGTCCCACCAAATAAGCTGCTGGCTAATTTTCCTCCCCAACCCCCGAAACCGAGTGATGGAGCCTTGCTCTGCTGCTGCAGTCGTTCTCGCTCAGCCTTCTGGGCGCGCTCTCGTTCCTCTCGTTCCCGCGCTCTTTTTTCTCGCTCCTTTCGCACCTCATCCTCTTGTCTCCGCCTCTCTTCTTCTTCTCGTTCCTTACGAGCCTGTTCCTCCCGCCTCTCTTCTTCCTCTCGCTCCTTTTGTTCTTTCTCTTCCAGAAGTCTCGCCTCCTCCTCTTGTTTCTCGAGTTCAGCGAGTTCTCTAGCTATCCTCTCTTCTTCAAGGCGAATTTCCTCCTCCTTCTTTCGCATGCGATCATCCTCTTCTCTCCGTTTTCGTTCCTCCTCCTCCTCCTTGCGCTTGCTTTCCTCTGCAAGTCGCTCCTGCTCGAGCCGTTCCTCCTCTGCTTTCTTCCTCGCCTCCTCCGCAATCCGTTCTTGTTCTACTCGGGCCTCCTCTGCTTTCCTCTGCACCTCCTCTTCTTGTCTCTTTTGCTCTTCTGCTGCTAATCGCTCCTGTTCCTCTCTTTCCCTGCGCTCCTTATCCTCCTTCTCCTTTCGCTCTTTCTCTTCGCGTTCAGCCCTGGCCTTCTCCTCTTTCTCCCTTTCCTTACGCTCTTGTTCTTCCTTCTTCTTGCGCTCTCGTTCCTCCTTCTTAGAGCCAGCCTTCTTCTTTGGTGCCTTAGCTGCTTCCTCTTCCTCTTTCTTGCGTTTCGCCTCCTCCTCCTCCTTCAACCTCTGCTCTTCCTCCTGCCTCTTGCGTTCCTCCTCTTCCTGCAATCGCTTCGCCTCAGCAGCAGCAGCCTCGGCCTCGGAGGCCTTCCGTTGCTCCTCCTCCTCCTCTTGTGCTTTCCTTGCCGCTTCCGCCTCTTCCTGCGCTGCTGCCTGTTTCGCAGCCTCCTCAGCCTCTTCTTGCGCCTTCTTCGCTGCTGCTTCGGCTTCCTCCTGAGCCTTCCTGGCTGCCTCGGCCTCTTCTTGAGCTTTCCTCGCCGCTTCCTCCTCTTCCAACTTTCGCTGCTTCTCCTCCTCCTCCCTCTTTGCAGTAGCAGCAGCAACCGCAGCCGTTCCCGTCTTCTTTTTCTTCTTCTTCGCGGACCCAGTCACTGAAACGGGAGTTCCCGCCACCTCTGAAGCTCCTCCAATTGGTGTAGCGGGTGTCTCTGCCGCCGGGGTCGTCAACCCAGATCCCATAGCTGAGGGTGCAGCAGACGAAAGCGCGGATTTCGGAGAGATATTGGTGTTGATCTTGGGTAAGGTAGCTGTAGCTGTCGCCGACGTCGATGGATCATTCAATACCGCAACAGCCGCAGCAAGGCTATCCACAGATGCTTGTTGTTGAGCAGCAGGGTTCAATGGACTAAGTGGCTTTCCTTGACCCGACGGTGCCCGACTAACGACCGGAGAACCCTTCAACGAAGACGTCTTTCGGCTGCTTATGCTCACGCTACGAGGGATGGAGGACATGGGTGGTACACCCCAGCCGCCTGCGTTCGCATTGTCAACAGGTTCGTCGAATAGTCCACCTGGCATTCCCTTGTCTTGGGGCAAGGCGCTAGATGGGGAGCCGAACGCCGGTGCAGCGGTGATTTCCTCGCCGAATATCGAGGTGGGTCTATCTCCGTTCCCTGTTGGGTTACTTCCGCCGAGTAGGTCTACCACGCCAACCCCACCTCCACCAGGGGTGCCAAACGCAGACTTGGGATCTTCTCCAAAGATCGATATTGATTTAGCGGTGCTGAAAGCCGATGCATTGGAAGTGGCGCGAGAGAGCCCTGCGCCTTCAGGAGGAGCGGTAGCAGTTGGGGTTGGGTTATCCCAAAGGTTTGCAGGCTCCTTGGGTGGCGAAGGCAACGCGGCAGACCTGGGTGTAGGGGGAGCGAGAGGGGGGTCAACATAGGATAGTGCGGGACTTCCTGGAGTTGGGGTAGCGGTGTGTCCTCGGCTGCGAGTAGAATGGATGGAAGGTACGGAAGGGAGGGGAATGGAAGGCGGTATAACAGTTGGGGATCCAGGGGCCGATGGGACGAGACTACTCCTGTTACTCCTCGTTCTCGTGCTATCTCGGTCTCGGTCTCGGTCTCGGTCTCGGTCTCGATGGCTGTCCCTATCGGACCTCCTCCTGTCATCCTTGTCATCATGCAGCGATGCGTAGGCACTGCGACTTGGGGTAGCAGGGTTAGAACTGGCCGGCCGCGTTGATGGTACACGAGTGACTTCCGGGATAGAGCTACTGGGGGCACTGGGGGCGACGTGAGGGTCACTGCTGACTCGAGAGGACCGACGAGAGCTATCGATGGGGTGACCGTCGGTGGGAGTACGTGCGCGTGAGCTTTGGCGTGAACTGCCATGGCGATCAGCACTGGCACGAGCAGAGCTGGATCTGGTGAGGGCATCGTCTTCGGGGTAGAAGTCGGGTTCGTCTTCCTCTGAGCGGTGTCCGCGTTCGTTATAGACTATCGTTGCAGGACCACTGGGGAATTGAAGTCAGCATGGGTCAAGAAAAACGGAACGTAGAGGATCGCGTACTATTTGGTTTCGCCCTACATGAATTAGTGAAAAGTGAGAATCAGATATTGCAGAGCAAGCAATGAATACATACGTTCTGCACCCACTTGATCCTCGCCTGGAACTCGGTCAGACCAAAGTGAATCTCCACAGAGAACACAATAGTCCAGTAGGTCTTCCCGTTCGTGCCCTGTTTCGGCGCAGCACTGTCACTCAACATCGAAAGGTCGGCTTTCACAATGCAGAGAGTCGAGAAAGTTTCCGAGCGTCGCTCAATCCACTTTGGCACCGTGTTTCCGCCTCTGTAACACCAGATCTCCACCTCGAATACCCGCAGCATCGACAAGCTCGTGAGTTCGGTGCAGTATTTCCGAGTGAACACTGTTGACTCTTTGACCCTCACGTTCTAAGATGGTAGCCACGTCAGGTCTTCATGCTCGAAATTTGAAGAATGCAGATCCACTCACTCTAGCCAGGATACAATCGAACGCATCTGGCAGCAACTTCGGCCCAGAAGGCAATTCGCATAGCTTCTCCTTCCTCTCTAGGTGCTCCGGGTCGTTGGGATCAAGGGCTCTAAGGTATTCGACGCCATACATGAACTTGGACATTCGTGCTGAGACGTGGTGGTCGCAATAGAATCCGATAGCTCCATCTGCCACTGCTTTCGAGCTGAAAGGTGGTCAATCTGAGTAAAGGGGGTACAGGGGAAAAGTACAGGGACATACGTTTGGGTATCTGGCCGCGAAACACTGACGTTCATGGTCTTCAGTCGTTCCTGTAGCTGGCTGAACAGCCATGGGGAAGCTGCGTAGCCACCAACCAGGAAGACGGACTTGATACTGACGCTGCAGCTTTCGATCTGCTTCTTGATGGCGTTAAACGCAGCTACAGATTCCCTCAGAGACGTCACCCCTGAGAGGCGTGAATGCAAAACTCACCGTCAATCGAAGGCTCGAACAAGTTGGCCACTTCCGCTCTAGGGTCCAGCTTCAGGAGGTAGAGTGCGATGAGAGGAGCGTACGGCGCTTACCCGGTTAGCCTCAACTGCCCATTCCGAATTCCAAAGGCGTTATCCTTATCGAAAGGCGAGCCAAACGGCACGAACTGGGTATCTCTGCTATCTCTGAAAAGGCGCTTGGTCTTCTCGTCGAATTGGCGCGTTATATGATCTAGAGAGTCGGGTGTGCCGTATTTACACCCCTTGAGCTTTTCTGTAACACAACGTCAGGGTCAATCATTACCATGGAGAAATCGGAAAAACACGACTCACGTTCGAAAAATTCTCTAGCCCTCCTAGACACAAACACCGACCCTGCAAATATACAGTCCGGTGGTGCCACTTCCTCCATCGCCAACGGGTTCGTGCCCTTAATAGCATACGAACTAAGATCTAGAGTTCCTCCTCCTGCGTCCGCAATCAAGAACCCATGCCTCCCAGGGTTGCTCAGCACATCCGTAGCAAGTCCACTGAGAACGCAAGCGTGCAAACTCGCTTCTCCCTCGGTCACAAACCGGATCCTTGCTCTGCCTTCCGGTGTATCGTCTATGAGCCTTCCGTAGATAGCTGCTCGGCGCATCTTAGCTTGCTGGGCACCTTCCCAGCCGTTTGGATGAGAAAGGACGAATTCGACGTGGTGGGGGATGACGTGGGCTAGGAGTGCACTGCCGTTGGCATGGGTATCCTTGATAAAGGAGACGGTGCAGGTGTAGAGATAGGAGAGGAAGTCGCCGAAGATGTGGACAGGGGATTTGCGAGGCGGTAGGGGGGCGAGGCGGAGACCGTTCATTGAGAGGTTCATGGTGCGGGGTCGGAGGCGTAGCTTGAAGCTAGCAGAAAGCTGTCAGGGCGCTTGGGGGTAGAGATAGATAGGTGGACGTACAGTTCGACTTTGACCCAACCCTCATCTTCGGCGTTGGCCTGTGCATGGGCCGAGTCTGCTTCTGCTCCAACTGCTTTCACCTCTCCCTTCTTGTCATAGTAGAGCACTGAGGGGATCTTGGAGTTTCCGGCGACGTGCTCTTGTCCGGGAAACCGTGTTACACCGTGGATTTGGGGGACCTCCCCTGGGTCGAGGATTGCGTAGGAAACCTGGAGAAGGGATTCAGCGAGGGAAAGACCGGAACAAGCAAGCGACGTACTCCGCTGAAGGTGGTTCCGACGTCGATAGCAATAACGAGGGAACGTGTAAGGCCGCTGTACGGCTTTCGGGTTACGAAGACTGGCTTCATAGTTGAAGCCTAGGATGTGCTATTGCGCCGAATAGTCTTGTGTGGTCGTGTCGGCTGGTGGAATACGAGGACTAGGAGTAGATATACAACATTCAATGGAATGCTCGGGGTGATACAGTTTCAACAGCTGTGTTAAATGAACTGTCAGGTAAGGCAGTTCATAAGGCTGCATGAGGCACTCACCACCAAGCTCCAATCAATACGATGGGAATGGAACGCGAGCTAGCAACTGAGAATGACTTGGAAGTCAACGATAATCCTTAACGCCTGAACGAACGTTCAATTTAGCAGCGGAACAGATATTGAAGTACGCACCAAAAGCTGGGATATGGTTCTAGTACTCTGTAGCACCTCCACAGCCCGGGAATGGACGCGTGTACAGCTAGATATTGCTTTACAGGTCTAGGGTTTTAACGAGCCTAAACCACGAGGCGAAGGTCCTCCGTCAACCCACTGGGAGAAGGATGGATTTGGTCAACTCTGTCGCCACTTTGTAAACGAAAAATTTCCCGCAAAACGTGTTCTATTGTTGTCCAGGTTGGGAGGTAATATTTGATGGGTTCGCACACATTGTGTACGGAAGGAAGATGGAAGAGGAAAACATGGTTGATGGATGGAGAAAGAATATATTGGATCAGGTCTTAGGGGCTCGACACCTCTTATGGTCGTTCCTCTCCATTCATCCCGAAAGCCCAGGAGAACGTAGAACGTATGAATGCACGAGGCAGAGAGGAAACGTGTTCACCGCCATCCGTAGTTTCTTGGAGCTTACTCGGAGAAAAACGCACAGGAGCTCAGACCAATTTATCACCATGGACCCACAATTGACTCGGAGAACAGGCCTTCCTGCGCAGTCGTAGGACTACGAGTAGATAGTAGGACCCAAGAACTTGAAGTGAGTGGCCACTGAGCAGAAGAATAAATACTGGATCCCCTTTTACGTGTCGAGATCTTCACGCCATCGTCGGTCCATCACAAGGTCACTATCTTCCCGCTTTGGTGATCTCTTTGAAGGTGGGACGTACTTCTGAGTGCGGTCCTGTCTCCGAACTCTCTCGATCCCTGCCATTTTTGTCCATTTTCCTTGCTTTAACAGCTGCCACCTTCGTCAGCTGAAGGGAAAGACAAAGGCGGCAGGTAGCGAAAAGGAACCTACGGGCAGAGTGAATCCCATCACGAAGCCCTGGAACACGGATATCTCGGACGGAGGACACGAGCTCATCTGCCCAAACCTCTGGAATTAAACGTGTCCCAGGCTCCAGGAGACGTCCTTGTGATACACCTGGAGACCGTGCTGTCGTCCCGGGAACACTGTAATTTCTTGAAGCTGAATGAGCTCAGGCGCCTTGTTTCCATGTCGCCGAGCCTGCCTTCCTCTTCACAGTCACCCCCATCTCCTCCCTGTTCCTCGTCGCTGTCCTTGTCGAGTTCATCAAGGAACTTGGCCAGCAGCCCTTCGAGAGCAGAGGAAATAACGCACGTTCCACCTCCTGAAACCGCCACCGGCACGCGTTCACGGTCAAGTTCAGACGAGTACTTACCAGCAAACACGGTCAGTCGGATAACAGGCGATATCGACGCAGAGGGCACGAGTAGAACTGGGAACTCTGAGGGGGTTGGCAGTACTAATAGTGCAGGTGGGCTTGGCCAAACCCTGACGTTCGTCCCTGAATGCACTGCTAATCAGTTGTGGGTTACCCCTTGGATTTTTTTCCTCGTCTAGAACTCCGGGTCCAAGGAGAGCGTGCTGATTCCACGTTCCTGGAATTTGAATCGCGGCGAGGAGCAATTTCAGTGCCATTATCAAGGGAGGTGTTGGTAGTTAAAGCAGAGGCATCAACCCCATCATCATCGTCCACATCGCCATCAATATCGTCAGTAACGAGCTTGAACGGAGCTAATTCCACCTCGTCATCCTCTTCCCCGACGCTCGCGCTCCTTGCTGAGCGCAAGCAGCAGCAACGAGCGACGAACTCGTGGACGTCAAAGACTCTACATTCCGCCAACGACCTACCACTTTCAAACTCATCTTCGCCATTGTCAATCTCAACTACAGCAGGGCTGGAGGACACGCTCATCTTATTCGATCCCAATCCTGACCTTTTCCTCGAAACTCCCACAGAAACACGGCTACCCAGGGACCGGGAAGCTGGGCCAGAAAGTGACTCAAACCAGGACCACGCAGCCGCAGGAACGGGACGAGAACCCGACCCACCGGACAGCCTCGGCCACGAGCTTGCTGTTGCTGTCTCGACACCTCTGACCGTAAATCTTTTGCCAACTTCCCCCGAATCCCACTCGGGCTTGGTTGGTCTTCGCTCGGTCGATAGGACGGAGTCAGCATCGTCACCACAATCCACCACTCTCTGGGGAAGCGCTAGGCTTTCGAAGTTTGTGTCTGGATTCACCTCCACATTAGCGAGGAAAAACACCACTAGAAATCCAACCAGTGATACCCCCGATACCACAGGCCAGGAGAGTACCACGACAGCAGCAGAGGAGCAGCAACAACCACCGCCCCGATCGTTCCATCCCAGCCTCGAAGAAAGCGTGATCGCGTCCACCGACCCCTGGACACGGTCATCTAGCATCGGGAGTTTCCAAGGGCTGCTCACAAGCGCTCTCGATTATCTTGTCGCACCGTCACGAACCGCTTCCACTTCCGTCTCCACCGACCCTATATCTACACCCCTGGACAACCCTATTCCTCAGGTCGCGCGGGTTTCCAGCCCCCCAATAGATATTCCGACACCCTCAAACGTCAAATTGCCTTCCCCAACTAAACCAAAGGCATCTCGAGGCGGCGCTCCCCCTCTGGGTCCCTCAAAATCCACCTCGGCATCGCCCTCAACGTCATACTTCATACCCGCGCGGTTGCATGCCGCGTACCACTCAATCCTCGCGTCTTCTTTATCCACTGCACCAGCAGATACTACTGTTCAGCCTCCACCCCTACCTCAAAGCCAACCAGAGATATTGGCATCTTCGAGACAAGCAGAGTTGGACGCCATCCTGCAAGGCCAACAACGCGGAGGTTCCATTGGTCGAACTCGAAGAAATACTTTGACGACGGCTGATAGTCAACCCAACACCATGCGAAGAGAAAAGTACACTGATTATTTCCGTGATACGACCTCCCCACCACCTCTACCCGCCCACTCGTCTTCTTCCGTTTCATCCTCTTCCAATCTGCATGGCTCCATTTCGCGATCCTCGACACCTCGAGGGTCATCTTCGTCAAGACGGAATACTATTGATTCCCTGGCATCATCCCTCACTTCGTTCTATACGTCCAACGGCACACTCGGCCATTCAACCCCTTCGCGGGATCGGGAAAAAGATTATCGGTCTTCAAAGGATAGAGAGAGGGAGAGGGAGAGGGAACGAGACAGAGTTCAATCACACGCTAGGGCGTTATCGCCAGAACCCTACATCTCAACTAACGGGGCTATGGCAATGGTGAACGGGAGCAACTCGGCAGTAGACCCATTCGCCCTTCTCCGTCTCGAGGACCGGTGTAGGCATCTTGAGAAGTCTCTGAAAGACGCCCAGTCCAGGCTTCGTTCGAAGGATCAGGAACTCAAATTGCGAGAGAGCGAGCTTCGGTCTAGGGATATCGAGTTGCGGTCGAGAGAGGCTGAGCTGCGAGAGGTGGATTCTCAGTTGAAGGATACGGAATCAGAACTTCGGGATAAGCAGGCGGAAGTTCGTAAACGCGAAGTGGAGCTACGTGATAGGGAAGGAGAGTTGAGAGAGGTTGAGAGTATGTTGAGGGAGATGGAGGGTGAGGTGCGGTGGAGAGATACGGAGCTCGAAAGGCTGAGAGGAAGGGATCGGGAATGGGAGCGAGAAAGAGAACGGCTGAATGAGGTCGTGCAGCAGCTGGATCGTAGTAAGCGGAGTACCAGTTCCAAGGAGCTGGGCGGGAAGAAGAGTATGAAAGAACTGGTGGACCGGACGAAGGAGACTGTAGAAAATTTAGAGCGGCAGTTGAAGCGGAGAGCAAGTGCTTCGCCTGTTGTTCAACGCCAAAATGGCCGTCCAGTCCACGGAAAACAAAATTCATTCGATGCTCGGGCCAATGGGGACTCCTTATCGACTCCACACCCCGATGTTGGTTCGCTGTCCACATCCGCACCATCCTCAAGCTACCTTTCGAACGGATACAAAACGTCGAAACAGGCCAGCGGAGAGGAAGGATCGTCGTCAGGATCTTCACTCAACTCCTCTCGTAAGTCTCGGTCGGGGCGGTCGAATCAAGCCAGTCCATCCACATCACCCTCATTGTCTCCTGCTCGGAGGTCCCAGTCGAGACCACCACCTCCACAGCCTCCCCAACTTGTTATACCTGGATCCTCACAAACGTACCCGCCACCTCCTCCACCTCCTCCACCCCCTCCGCCGCCACCGCCGCCTCCACCACCTCCGTCGCTCCCGTACACTGAGGCTCATGCCCAGCAACGGAGTGCAGAGGCATTCCTAACTCGAACGGACAGCTGGAGCGGAGCACAGGTCCTCCAAGCTGTGAACGATATCAACTCGGAGATCGTCCAATACGCCGCAGTCGTCACCGAGATGTGCAGGTTCGCTCCTAGGGAAGTACCCAGTCCCTCCCCCAGTCCCTCTCCGACGCCATTCCCGCCAGAAGCAGGTGCAAAGAGGGAGTTGGGTGCGGGCAGTGGGAATCCGTTGAAGGGGACGAAGCCCTACGCGGATACTGCTCTACGGTTGGGTAACTCGATTACTCATTTGTTGGCTACGTATGACCACTCAAACGATCCAATATTGGTGCAGTTGGCGTTGCAGGCGTGTGTTTGCGTTGCTGGAAAACGGGCTTGGGAGAGCTTTTGCTTGGGTTTGCCGTCGAAGAGTGATGGGGTTTTGGGTTTGATTTATAGGAGTATCAAGGAACTCGGTGAGTACACTTACTTTGAGTGTCCAGACTGACTGATCGACTGACTATGTGTTCTCAGAACCCCAACCGACGTCGTCGAAGTGGCGCTCACTCACACACGGACACATTCACGCGATCTACCCTACACTCGCAGCATTCTCTGCAAACGAGCTTGCGGAAACTATGCTTAGGTGGACGGTGGATATCTTGACACTGGCTGGGTGTGTGAGCGTGGATTCCTCCTCGTCAGGCACTCCACCGGCTCCTCCGGAAGAAATCTCTCCATCCACCGACTCGGATTCACTTGCCAACTACGGATTGAACCTGAACAACCCACCAGGTTCAGCTGCACTTCGAAGCCAACAGACAACTTCCCTCCTCCTTCCACAACTGTTGCATATCACGACAGCTCTGACACGGCTTGAGAATGTGTTGAGGCAGGATATCTTGAGCACTTCATTTGACCTCGTGATCCCAGAATGCGGGATGGCGTTTGGGAAAACTTGGATGGTCGACTTCTTCGACTTCAGCATGGGCACAGCTAATGGTGCTACGCCAAGCGTTGGAGGGACTGATGCCTCGGAAGGCGATACGAACAAGGTCTTGGGATGCGTGGAAGTTGGGCTGATGTGTCGTACACGGACGGGGGTACGGGGTGGTGGTTTGGAGACCCCCACAGCGAGTACACCGACGGCTGGTGGTGGTGGATCAATATTGGGTGGTCAAGGCACAAATCTGAGCCAGCAGCAGCAGCAGGGCGCTAACACTCCTGGAGGAGCGTGCGCGGTGTATGAAGAGAGGCTCCTTCTGATGCCTAAGGTCATTTTGGAGAGCGTGGTGGATTTGCTATGATTTCATGTTTTGTTTTGCTTTCGCCATTTCATCATGCATCTGCATCTTATCTAGCATAGTCATACCTCACTGACTCTCTTCTTGCTTGACCTTCACACCTTTAGGTGGTTCGTGTCTACTATTTATTACTTTAGATACTGTACAATATCGTATGCTATCCCCAGGCCTAGGACCACACTAGTTATGTCTAGCTTCATGATTAACGTGCTTTATGATGAAAGGTACCCTTCGGTATCTCAAGTATGCTTTTGGATATACCTAGCCCCTAGTACCAGAGAAAATATAGCCTCTTGGTGCCGCTATCGCGATCCTTTTACTGGTGTCTGGAAGTGCACGTGTCTGTCCTCCTCAGGCTTCGTCCTCACTTCTCTAGTAGGGGCTGCCAATCTCGTCATGACTGGGGGCACGGGAAGTGGCCTGATATATGGGGGAGGTGGGACGACGCCAGCAGCCTGCAGGACGGACATTGGGCGGTAGATAAATGTGAAGTTCGCGATTTCTCTGACGGTATGAAATCTGCGCCGGAATTGGAATGGTCCAGAGTGAACCTCCCGGGATTCTCCAAAGCTAATAAAAGGTTTTGTGATTCCAAAAAACGATCAGTATTAACTCTGACTTTCCAGATACACACTAGTAATAGTAGTGTGACCGGGATGTTAAATGGAACGTACCCGACTCCGTGAAGTGTGGTTTCAATATCACCGGATTTATCGTGTACTGCGGAAGAGCGAACCTTTTTCTTTGGTTCTTGTACTTCCTTCAGTTCCAAGACCACTACCCTAATTTCTCCGAGTCCCACTGCTGAGCTTCGATGGCCGTTCAGGCTTTGGTCATTGTGCCTGGAAAATAAGAAAGGTTTTTCCCTCGACGGGCTTATCTGAACGCCAGTCTGCTCTTGGGTATCGACTCGACGCCCACTCCCCGGACGCCTAGCAACAGAGTGAATATGAGTGCCTTTCACTCTAATCCCGTCGATTATTAGATAGGTTCCAGTGGGAGTTGAACGGTTTGTGTTCTTCCAGCATACCGTGAATGCCTGAAATTAGGAAAAGCATGAAGCTTTTTGTTCAATCATTCGGGAGTGCCAGATTGACTCACCTTTCCTTCATTCGAGGGAATACAGCATTCAGCTTCTTTCCTATCGCTGTCATTACTAGATATCGAGTAGCCCGGTTCGTACTGAGATATCTCCTGGCCATCAACCTCTATCCATGCTGAAAGGTGGCCGATCCGGAGTGGCATGGTATGGTCGTGCACAAGAAAAGATTATGTCGCTTTTCAAGGGATATGTGATGATCGTTACTGGTGAAGATTGCATATCTCGACTGTGCACCCCTAGTATAGGGATGTGGGGCACTGTAATGCTCCGGGGGTCGTGTAACCAAAGTAATCGACGTCATAGTACTCGTGGCCCACTTTACCCCTTGCACTAGGCCTAGTATAGCCTCACACCTCGTGCAGGGCTCCTCTATGCGTGACGAGTCGCTGGGAACCTTTGTAATTATGAAAAACGGGAGAAGTGCGCAAAACCCAGCGCTCACTTTTATATGGGCGGGCTCGGAGGCAGAGTTTGCCGAAGCATGGTTGTGATCCGTGCAAGGAAGCGAGCCCGGCACCATTCTGTGATCGGCATACAAAGGAGAGGGAAACAACGGAAAGGAAAGCGAATTCGAGCTTGTAAACGAACAAACTTTTGCTCGATAGCTTTACAGTCCTCTCGATCGTCGATGACCGAATACTGTAAGCACCCTCGATTCATCATCTTTGAGATGCAATCTATTGGCCCTTTGGACTTACCTCTTGTGAGTTCGGGCACGACGCAGTGCCGTTGGCAGTTCTTGGAACATATGGGTATGAGTCGGCGTAGGTGATACCGATGGGGTTTCTCGGCGGTTCTTTGGAATTCTACCTCGGACTCGAAACGAGTGAAAGCGTTTGTTAGCGCTGCCGCTGCTGCGTGCTTTTTGCATATGCAGGGAACTCATGAGTACTCGCGGCATTCAATTCAACAGGAGAGCCCCGCAAATCCACCTTGTAGGCTCCTCACTTGAGGTTCTGTATCAGAGCCCAGCTGTCGATGCATATCGACGAGTCGGATGTGGCTCATAAATCAAGTTGTCACATCTAGAAACATTGCTCTGATATCGCGTAGTTATCACAGGGCAGTCACCCTTTCTCTTCGGAAAGTACATTCGAGCAACTGCCGGGTCACCATTCTGGAATTTATGTGATCTGCAGGAGGTATCGATGGACCTGTAGCCAATCGTATCCCTGTCATTATAATTACCTTTGTGATTGCTTGACTGCGACGATGGTGCGGCGGCGGCGTAATTCACTCCTGGGCTCTTTCTGGCGTGGCAGGGCGTGGCCCATGTACACAATCAGGCGAACGGTGTTCTCCGCATCAGCTTCTGGGTGGAATCACGCATGGGGTGTTAGGCGAAGATAGCTGTATATGGATTCTGGTTCCGTCCTTCGACTGATGGGTATTGAATGGGCTGTTTAAACTCAAGGTTTCGTTCGTAAACCGATGTCAACGGTTGTCAGACCATATATGTCTTGTCAAAGCTACTATCCAGTGTTATGCGCCGGGAAAAGGTGGAATTCAAGAACAAGGAGCAGTTGCCGCTGCTCACCTCGCGGAGGGACAGCCGGCGTGGGTTGATTATCAGATTACGCCATGGATGCACGTGAGAGGGAAATTATCTGATAAGGAGTCTGGATCGGTCACCAAGTGTACCTAGCCTGCCCGGTTCCGCTTTCGCCTTATATACACCCCCTTGGCCCATTGTCCCCTTTCCTGTCCAGCGCCTCCTCCCACCCTTCTCAAGTCCTTGCTCATCGTGTCTGGCGACGACGGAGGCCTTTCCAAGTCGGTGACAGGTCACAGCTGCAATTGGTAATTTCCAACCCAGCTCCCGCGAACCATGCACCCCAGGCCGTCACAGGACTCCGAGAGCACGAGCCTTCTTGAACCTAATCGACGACGACACCGAGAAACAAATCATGCCATGGGCTATTCACTGGCATCCCTCTTTGGCTGGAAGGCGAATCCATACTGGTGTGTTTCATCCATGAAGCGAGCATGCAGTTAGTAACGGAGAGACTCACAGGCTGATCCCTGTGGTGCTTGTGATGTCGATGTCGGTAAGGCGACATTCCGCTCCAGGTGTAATTCGGGCTCAACCTAGCTGCCTATTTCTAGCGAGGAGTGACGATGTCTCCCAGAATACAAGTTTATAAAGCGATTGCATGTCGTTCGTTGTCAACGGACTCCCCTGGGCTGGGCCTCATGGGGCTCAAGGAGCTAGCAGCCGCGGCGGAGTGTGGAGATGCGGCGGTTCAGGCTAAAGCTGCAAAGATTCAAGCCTGTATGTCCTCCCTTCACAGCACACTCCTTGCTGTCTAATCGGCGCCTGGAAATAGCCGTGGTCACGACGATGAGCGTTCTCAGCGCTATCAGTACTGGTTTCTGGAGCAGGAGAGGTGATGTTCAGGGCAGGAAGCTCATTTTGGCGACCTTCTTCATTGGGGCTATCTTGATGTAAGTCTGCATATTCACAATACAATGCGGCAAGCGAGCCGGTGGAGCCATGGTCGCATGGGAGTTTGCCATCGTGCTCTTCCATGGTACCCAAGAATATGTGAACTAACACGCCACGTTCGCAGGGAAGCTGTCTTCGTTCTCGTTATGAGACCACAGTCTATATTCGGACGCTATGGCGAAAAGTTCATCCTCGTTGGACCGATCATTGAAGGTTTCGTGGGTGGGCTTTCTACCTTCAATGGGGTCGTTCATGCGTAGGTCTTCATCCTACCCTCCTATTGCGCGTGTTGGCTCAATTCCTGGTAGATACGTCTCCGATTGTACGCGTCATGGGTCAAGGTGCGACATCGGCTGTGATTGTGATAATGTGACGTGAACCTCATTTTCGGTCAGATCCAAGATTTTTGCCACAATTCAAGGGATGGTCTTCGTGGGCCTCGCCACCGGACCTCAAGTACGTTCGCGTGATGCGATCAACAACGAGAACAAGTCTAATCGAAATTCCAGTTTGCAGGCTTCTTCTTGCCAAAAATTGGATACAGCGACTCGTTTTTCTATTCCAGCATTGCCCTTATTCTCGCCGTCCTTCTCTACGTCGTTTTCATCTGCCCAGAATCTCTTCCTCCAAAAAGCAGAAACGAGCTTGTTGAGGAGAGCACCCCAGAGCTCGTGCAGGTCAAGACTTCACCCGTCGTCGCCGCTAGTGAAATCATCGGCCGTTTCATCAAGTCCGTCCTCTCCCCCGTGTTGATGTTTGCCCCTCGCCGGCTACCGGGAACTCGGAAGCTACAGTATTCAATGCCGCTTGTTGGAATGGCGCTCTTCGTATATCTTGTCTCCACAGTGAGTAAACTTTTACTCATCTCATTGACCCCGTTTAACTTTGGCTTCCAGGGAGTGTACTCGGCCAAGTATCTTTATGCACAACATGTCTTCTCATGGAATACGGCTGAGGTATGTCATTTCCACTTCTCCGTCAACGTGTGACTGACGGAAGCACGGCAGCTCGGGTACTACATGTCGATTTTGTGGATAACACGCGCGTTTAACCTTCTCGTGTTCCTTCCGAGTAAGTTCGCCGTACCAGTGGGACTCTGCTTCTTATCTCACCTCCGCATAGTCGTACTCTCCTATCTCAAGCCAAAACCGACTACCCCACCAGGAAGTAGCCCCAACGCCCATGATATCGCCGCAGAGATCAGGTTCGACCGCTACCTCGCTCAAATATCGGTCGGAGTCGATGGTCTAGCCGATGCTCTGGTTGCGCTCACGGCAAGCAGGTCACAGTTTGTTTATATCGCACTGTCCTGCCTTTCATCCTTCACATCCGGGGGCAATCCGGCACTTCATTCGCTGGGGGCTATCTGTCTCCATGCATGTGGCTACAGCTCCGAAGTGGGAACGCTATTCGGAGCGATGGGGGTTTTGTCTGCCGTAGCTCATATTATCTCGGTATGTGTGTCTGCTGCCTTTCCGCAAGCATGCTCACTAATAAATTGGGTTCACCCTCGTAGCCATCGATCTATGCGTTGACTTACAGTCGCAGTGTGGCCAGTTTCCCAGAGGCGATCTTCGTGCTGGCTGCGTCCCTGCTGTTCTCTGGCGTTCTGTTGCTCAGCAGGGTCCGTCCGGTTGAGAGCGATATTGCGGAGATACATGGCGTCAACAATTTGTCAAGCGAGAGCGAGAGGAATCGCCGTATGTCTGTAAGCTACGACTATGACGCGATTCCAACCTTTGATCGGCGCAACGACTCTGACTCGGATGAAGAAGTCCACGAAAGCGATGATGAGCGGTGGCCTCGGGAACCTAATAGAGGTGGGCCGAGCCGGATTGCTGTGTAGGTCGGGGTCCAGGTGGTGATTGGTGTGGTATAGTTCTCATATGCTCTCTTTTGAGCATCATTTGCGCATTGATTCCGATATTCCTCGCCCTTCATTCTCAACCATCTTCACAAGCTACCAATCTACACCCCTCTGTTACGACATTGCTTTATGACCTAGGCCTGCGGCTTTCTTGACTCGGATTCGTCTCGCTTGCTTATAGCCTTTTAATGACCTTGTTATGCCCTCTTTCTTTTCTTTTGTCTTTCTTCATGCATCATTATTCCGCATCATCGGGCATGATCCACACGTTGAATTCGGTTGTAAACTAGACCCCTCTTCTTTTTCTCCTTCGTAATTTGTTCATTCCTTGTACATGACTCATGCCCACCACGGTATACCCAGCACCCACCGATTTATGTTTTTGGTGGTATTGGACTGTATGTAAAACAACAAGCTCCGTGAATTGATACTTGGTTAGATGTTCGTATAGGAGTTACCTCATTTCTTTTCGTATACAGTCAGCAACGCACAACTGCTGCCCTGGCCGTACATATCTAGCAAAGATAGACTAGTACTTGGTCCGGCGGTACATCTGCGGGGAAGCTGTTCCCCATCAGCGCTGATCAGCGCTCGTCGGCGACCTATGCATCATTGACTTGAAGCTATAAAATCTTAATGCTCAGGGTAATTATGCTCTGTATCTGACACTTACTTGTCCATCATGGTTCGAATCTCGTCTGTGGCCACGCTTATAGCTTTTTTCATACTTAGCATCTTGAGCGGTAGGTGCCAAGATTCAAACTTTGTGGTCCGAAGAGCTTGATGAACTGGCGCTAATGATGTCGTTTTCCCGGGTCGTAACTTCCTGAAACCCAGTGCAAGCCATCCCCCAGTCCAGCAGCGTCGGCAACTCCAGTAGCACTGACAGCACTGACACCGGTCTTGCTGGCGGCATACCGACCTCCGTCGCAGAGAACTGTGGCGGTTGCGACGAAGCAGGCAACCTCGTGGAAGCCTGTGATTCAGCAGAATGCATGTGCTCCGACACCATCGCAAATAAATTTCAGAGCTGCATCCAATGTGTCGTGGATTTTGGATTGGACTTTGTGGGGTTGAGCGAGGAAGAGTTCCATGACACGATTGATTGTGAGTGAATGTGCCGGGTATTGTGGAGCACTGCTGTGACTGACAACTTTAATTACCCGTCCTTGCTTGCTCGCTATTGTATAGCATACACCAAAGGATGCGAGGAGGCAGGGCATTCGACGAATGTGACAGCAAACGTTCCACCCTCCCCTGGTGCTTTGACAGCTCCGAAAAATGGCGCGCGCCGGTTACCTCACTTCAATTTTTGGGGACCAGCGACCGTAGTCGCACTGATTCTGGCTTGTTTAAGCATACCTGTCTATAGCTAGATTCGTGAAACACTTGTATGAACTACACCAGTGAGTGTTCTTGGATCTTCAGAAAAGCAACAGGATACATAATTCAAGCGGAGATGGATAGGCAGGCTTGTCGGTTCAAGATGATGCCGAGAACCGTTCTTTCCTTCCCATCTCCCATGCCTGGCGGGAACCCAGAAGCCCGGTTGACAGGCCTCGATGAGCCAACTAGTCAGTTAGGCTTGCTATCCTTCTACCTGTCGACAAATGAGGCACACAGCGCTCACGATCAGCAAAGCTATCTCGACCTAACTCAGGCTGGTTGGGCCGAGGTTGCAGCTTTGGCAAGATGTTGAAGAAATTAGGGATCTCTAAGATCGACTTTGACTGGCTCACTTGCGATGCAGGAAGGTCCCATTGGTCGCTCATTTCGGGAATATTCTCCCTCGTACGACACCTCCCCGACGAGATCTTTCAAGAAATATTCAGGCGGTTACAGTGTCTCTCCATCAAACGGTCACTCAACTTTCAGTTCTGGCAATCGTATCTGTGTATTCCGGAACTTTGGTCGAGGCCACACATAATCGTAGACAGCTACGAGCTGATGGAACCTACGCCGAGAAGACCTGGGAATGTTACGCGAACTCGCAGGCTAAAACATAGGCGACTCGGCATTCTTTCTACCTCTCGGCGCATGGTTCAGACAATGATTCGTTTCTCGGGGCCCGTTTGGTTTCAAAGCTAGCTTCCTCGGCATGCTATGGACAGCCTATGGCTCCCCCGTACTAAGTCATTGGGCGAAGACCAAAGCAGCCAACTATCTACGCTATATTCCGACAGATCCGCGCTTGAGGGTCTCGAAGACTGTGTGGTGGACCAACGTAGCTTTTACCTGGGTGGTGAACATCGTCCTGTCCCTGGCCACGAGATGTCGAACTTTTGTGCTCTCCGACCCGATCACCAAACCCTACGATGGAGCCAGCTGATGCGCCCCTCAATACGTCGTTGACGGTACCTAGGTCCTTCCTATGAGTTTGCCCCCAACATCCGTGGAACTGCTCTTGACCTGCCCAAAACTTCAGACATCGACGGGGCCCTCAAGCTCAAGGTCCAGTCTACAAGGTGCACAGCACGTCTTTTCACGTCTTTTTGGGGTGCTGATGGAATCAAACTTCACTTCACGGCTTTATGGTCACAGAGAGGGCTTGAAATCAGTGAACACAATCTATGCTGGGGCACAAAAATTAAGCTCAGGACAATGCCTCTCTGTCGGCTACCGCTTGTGTAGATCTCTTATTGAAGCTGCAGTCATTCTAGCACCGCAAGACGAGGACCTACCTTCGTCGCTATTATAGGCCTATTTTAGGGTCCATAAACACTGCTATCCTTCGGTATCACTTCTTCAAGTGGTCTTCGCGGCGATTTCACTCTGACCGATTCAAGATTAATTCGGCGCCTTCCCTCTTCTTCGCCCTTCCATTGAGCTGGAGATGTACTCAGATACCGGCGATCGCGAAGTCTTCGTTTCATCCTTCGTGCGTTTTGGGTGAGTTCGTCCTTGACAAACAGCTGCTCATATGTCAGTAAGCCTGTCTGGGTAATGCTCAGTACACCGGCACCCCTTCGGCTCAAACGACGATAGGATTAGGTTCGACTCATGAATGCCTCTCTCGAACGGATTAAAGGGGCTCGTAGTGATTGACATGATGAGTCCCCAGGTTTTCAATATTGTTCATTGTCTCCGTCCAAACGGTCACAGTGATCATCAGAAGGTGTTGCTTCCACAGAGGTTCCTGTAAATCCAGGCTTCCACGTCAAGTCACACTGCAACTCAGCGAAGTTGGTTGTTTCATTTGAGCTCCACGCATCAGAAAGGGCATGCTGGTATGATATCGCGTTCATTTGCTCTGCAACTTCTGATAGTTCATTCATGTTCGTTGCTGTCGAAGTCGCCACTAGCTCTCGGGAAAGCAGTAAACCCACACTCTCGTTCCTTCTCCTGACGTTCTTCCCTCACTTCATATCATTTTATCGACACCGTAGACCTTATATAGACTCTTGGGGCTTCCTGCTTCATAGGTATCATGCGCGAGCTGTGGGGAACCACTTCGCTGGTGATTTCATCAAACCTTCAACAGAATGACTCGCTGAACGAGAAAGAATGTACATGCTTAGCAGTTCTCACGAAGCGGGATTCTGATTTTCTTCGAAGTCCAGTGCCCAGAGAGCGGCTATGAATGACTATTTTCGACCAAGTTCATCCGCGTAAATCCCATCAACTTTAAGACCGCAAAACCCGGG